>JBAMBM010000683.1:0-60613 GCA_037043425.1 Hirtodrosophila duncani | reverse complement strand
TTATATTATATTATATTATATTATATTATATTATATTATATTATATTATATTATATTATATTATATTATATTATATTATATTATATTATATTATATTATATTATATTATATTATATTATATTATATTATATTATATTATATTATATATATTATATTATATTATATTATATTATATTATATTATATTATATTATATTATATTATATTATATTATATTATATTATATTATATTATATTATATTATATTATATTATATTATATTATATTATATTATATTATATTATATTATATTATATTATATTATATTATATTATATTATATTATATTATATTATATTATATTATATTATATTATATTATATTATATTATATTATATTATATTATATTATATTATATTATATTATATTATATTATATTATATTATATTATATTATATTATATTATATTATATTATATTATATTATATTATATTATATTATATTATATTATATTATATATTATATTATATTATATTATATTATATTATATTATATTATATTATATTATATTATATTATATTATATTATATTATATTATATTATATTATATTATATTATATTATATTTATATTATATTATATTATATTATATTATATTATATTATATTATATTATATTATATTATATTATATTATATTATATATATTATATTATATTATATTATATTATATTATATTATATTATATTATATTATATTATATTATATTATATTATATTATATTATATTATATTATATTATATTATATTATATTATATTATATTATATTATATTATATTATATTATATTATATTATATTATATTATATTTATATTATATTATATTATATTATATTATATTATATTATATTATATTATATTATATTATATTATATTATATTATATTATATTATATTATATTATATTATATTATATTATATTATATTATATTATATTATATTATATTATATTATATTATATTATATTATATTATATTATATTATATTATATTATATTATATTATATTATATTATATTATATTATATTATATTATATTATATTATATTATATTATATTATATTATATTATATTATATTATATTATATTATATTATATTATATTATATTATATTATATTATATTATATTATATTATATTATATTATATATTTATATTATATTATATTATATTATATTATATTATATTATATTATATTATATTATATTATATTATATTATATTATATTATATTATATTATATTATATTATATTATATTATATTATATTATATTATATTATATTATATTATATTATATTATATTATATTATATTATATTATATTATATTATATTATATTATATTATATTATATTATATTATATTATATTATATTATATTATATTATATTATATTATATTATATTATATTATATTATATTATATTATATTATATTATATTATATTATATTATATTATATTATATTATATTATATTATATTATATTATATTATATTATATTATATTATATTATATTATATTATATTATATTATATTATATTATATTATATTATATTATATTATATTATATTATATTATATTATATTATATTATATTATATTATATTATATTATATTATATTATATTATATTATATTATATTATATTATATTATATTATATTATATTATATTATATTATATTATATTATATTATATTATATTATATTATATTATATTATATTATATTATATTATATATATCAAATTTGTGCCTTTGGCTCTTATAGTCGGCCAGATATAGGTGTTCATACGGACGGACAGACAGAGATCGACTCAGGTGTTGATGCTGATCAAGAATATATATACTTTATGGGGTCGGAGGCGCCTCCTTCTGCCTGGTACATACATTTACACGAATACTTTTGTAATATACTATACTAATATACTCTAATCTACTAGAGCACGAGTATATCAAGAAAGGAAAGCTAGTTTCGGCTTCGCGAAGCTTATATATAAATTACATTGTAATATATAACCGATCTCTATCTGAATGGAGTGGATACAAAAGATATAAGTTGAATTTGGATGAGAGACAGAAAATTATGCTTCTAAGTGCTCATTCCGGTTATCGGTTATATGGTAGCTATATGATATAGTTGTCCGATCTGCAGAAAAAGAAGCATTTGGTAAAAATTTTAACCTTGTAGCTTGTAGGACTTCTAAGATCTTTGTGTTGAAACAGATAGACGGACATGGTTATATCGATTTCCCTTGTTATGCTGATCAAGAATACATATACTTTATATAGTTTATATAGTCTTATTCCATCTATCCATTGCAAACTTCCTGACAAAATTAATACACCATTTTGTAAATGGTATAACAATGTTGGGAAACAACAAGTATGAACGCTGTAGTCTGTTTTCTGACTATAAGATACTCGTACTCAGCATTTATTCAAATGCGACACACTCAAACATATGAAAAAAAACTAGTAAGAACGCTATAGTCGATATTATAACCATAAGATTTTGTTCTTGATGCTTCCTTCTGCCTGTTACATACATTTGCACGAATACAACTACTCTACTAGAGTAAAAATAGAGAAAAAATAATTTTTTATTAAAATGTCATCGTTTTACTCTTTATATACAATCTGTCCTATTATGTGGACAATCAGTATATTGTATGGAATTTACATTAGCAATTACAGTACATTAACTTGTGTCGAGTTGTTGAGGAGGGGTGATAAGTAGGTGAGGTGGTGAGGGGTTGAGTTGGAGAAGGGATGAGGGGTTGAGGGGAGTTCAGCGTCCTGGTACACACAATTGACAGGGACGAGGACGAGCACAAACAATCACAACACATACATATATATATACAACATAGAACACCCAGCCCAAGCGCGGGAATCGAACCCGCGACCGCTGTTGATCTCCTGACGTCAAAAGTTTGAGCCTTCAGACGCCAGCGCCAACACCAGCGGCTAAAAAAAGACAATACTGATGCGAAAAAATACATTAGCCTCCTATTTATACAGAACCTAGCAAAAAGAGCGTCAGAGAATAGGGCACAAAATTTAAAACACGCTTACAAAACCCACAAAAACACAAGGAGACTGTTTACAAACACGAAAGACACGATTAGTGCAGACAAACAAAACGTTGTAGACGAAATAAAATGCATGGGAAAGGAGGGGGAAGCATGCATTGGAGTGTACATTAGCACAACGAAAAGCGCACTAGGAACGCGAATAACAGAACAAATAGGAGACGCAAAAATGAGAAGCTAACAATAGCGCTCTCTCAGCATGTAAATAGACTAGGGCATTCAGCTGATTTTGAATCATCGACATTGAGAAAAGAGAGCACTAGAAAGTTTTGCGCAGTCAAAAAGAGGGAGGCAGAGCTTTCAACCATAAAGAAGACGTAGACCAAACAAGCTATATTTAAGCGGCAACGATCAAAGGGAAAAATATTGACAAGCAAAAATTTGGTTAAATTTAAATAAATATAAGAGTTCATTCCGAATCGGTCAGATATATGGGAGCCATGTGACTAGATCTCGATAAGCTTTGATCAGCACATTTGCTAAATTTGGGTCAATTTGGATAAAGAACAACTTATTTTGCTGTACTAAGAACTCATTCCGAATCGGTCGGTTATATAAGAGCTATATGATATAGTGATCCGATCTCGATAAGCTTTGATCAGCAGACGTAGGGGCTTCTGAAACTGCCATTTACCCATCTTAGTGCAATTTACAGAGCAATACAGAGCGATACAGAGCAACGAATTTTGTTGAGTTCGGTCGGTTATATGGGAGTTATATGATATAGTGATCCCATCTGAATAAACTTTTGTCAACAAACGAAGAGGCTTTTACATCTGAGATAAACCAAAGTTGGTTTAATTTCGATAAAGAAAACTAATTTTTGTTGTATTAAGAATTCATTCCGAATCGGTCGGTTATCTGGAGGCTATATAATGTAGCGATCCGATCTGAATAAATTGTTATCAAGAAACGCAGAAGCTATTACATCAGACACCCAATTTGGTTCAATTTGGATGACGAACAACTAATTTTGTTGTACTAAGAGTTCATTCCGAATCGGTCGGTAATATGGGAGCTATATGATATAGTGATCCGATGATGGATAAACGTTGGTCAGCAGATGATTTAGCGATCCGAACAGGATAAATCTTAGTCATCAGAGGTAGAGGATTCTAAGACTTTAAAAAATTTGGTTAAACTTATAAAAGAAACAACCGATTTTGCTGTACTAAGAGTTAATTCCGAATCGGTTAGTTATATGGGAGCTATATGATTTGCTATACTAAGGCTTCATTGAGAAGCGGCCGGTTATATGGAAGCTATATGATATAGTGATCCGATCTGGATAAACTTTGCTTAACAAACGTAGAGGCTTTTACATCTGTAATTTACCAAGCTTGGTTAAATTTTGATAAAAAAAAAAAGTACTAAAAGTTGTTTCCGAATTGTTCGGTTGTGTGGGAGCTATATGATATAGTGATCCAATCTAAGAAAATTTTTTTCAACAAACGTAGAGGCTTTTGCATCTGACATTTAATAAATTTGCTTCAATTTGGATAAGAGATTCATTCCGAATTGGTGTAGTACATTAGAGCTATATGATATAAGATCTGATCTGGATAAAAGGTGGCCAGCAGACGAAGAGGTTTCTTAAACTGACATTTACCAAATTGGATTCCTTTTTTCATTAAAAATAACCAATTTTGCTGTACTAAGAGTTCATTTCGAGTCGGTCGGTTATATAGGAGCTGTATGATATAGTGATCCGGGAGCTATATGATATCAATATATCATTCATATTCAATATATATTCGGTCTGGATAAACTTTGGTACATCTGTAATTTGGTTCAATTTTGATAAAAAACAACCAATTTTGCTGTTATAAGAGTTCATTCCGAATCGGTCGGTTATATCGGAGCTATATGATGTAGTGATCCGATCTGGATAAACTTCAATTAACAAACGTAGAGGCTTTTGCACCTGACATTTATCTAATTTGGTTCAATTTGGATAAGAAACAACCAACTTTGCTGTTATAAGAGTTCTTTCCGAATTGTTCGGTTGTATGGGAGCCATATGACATAGTTATCCGATCTGGTTGAGTTTTGATCAGCAGAGTTAGGGGCTTCTACGACTGACATTAACCAATCTTGGTTCAATTTGGATAAAGCGCAGATAATTTTGTTCTACTAAGAGTTTATTCCGAACCGGTCGGTTAAATGGGAGTTACATGATATAGTGGTCCGGACTTGACGATTTTGACATATGTGCAGCTTACAGCAGAATTAAACCTATGGCGAAAATTACAAGTCTATAGCTTCAAAACTGAGAGACAAGTTCACATAGAAACAGACGGACTTGGTCAGATTGACTTGTCTTGTCATGCTGATCAAAAATATATATACTTTATGGGGTCGTCAGATGAAGTTTGTTTTTGAATTTTGCCACGCCCCCTCCCTCCACCACAAATTGATTAAAACCTTATATCTACCAACATTTTTGAAACATTTGGACCCAAAAAAGAAAAACAAGTAACGCTATAGTCGATATTCCGACTATGAGATACTGGTACTCACCATTTATGCAATATTCATAACATTCAAAAATGTGAGACTAATATTTTTTTTTACTTGGGGTGCTCTCATACTAAAGGTTTTTTCACGTTTTTGTCTACAATTATTATCCGATCTTAACAACTCGGTAGATTATGTGCTAATACGTATATTAACCAAGCTTTAATTATATCGGCCAAAAATTGTTGGAGATATAAGGACTTTATCGATTTGCGGGGGACTGGTAAAATTTTAAAACAAATTTGATCTGACGCTCGACAAGGGGAGTCTACATACCAAATTCGGCAACTCTAGCTCTTATAGTCTCCGAGATCTAGGTGTTCATACGGATGGACAGACCGACATGGCTAGATCGACTCGGCTGTTGCTCCTGATCTAGACTACTTTATGGGGTCGGAAACGCTTCTTTTTGCCAGTTGCATACATTTGCACGAATACAATATTCTCGTTTACTCTACTAGAGTAAGAGCATAAAAAAAATAAAGGGTGCATATTTTTGAGAGTTTTTCGAGGCATGATGGCATCATGGTGGCTACTATCTTTAGGTGGCGGTAGTCAGATATTGCGTTTGCCTTAGCCATATAATTTATGTTCATACCAAGAGTGTGCGTATATAGTCTTGGTAATCCAGTTTCAAGCATGATGGTTCTATTAGGTACGTGCTGATGTAGACGGATTATCTTTTTGATAAAGAAGCGCAGGAGTTTTTCAACAGCGTCACTCGCTCTCTCAGACGGTTGCTATTTGTGCAAATTTTTCATTCGTGTATCAATTGTTATGTATGTATATTGTTGTTTATGCTTGCGCTCTGATTATAAGCTTAAGCTATTTTTAGACTCTCTGCTTGCTTGTCATATATGTGCTATTTGTTGGTGTTTTTAGTTATTCGCTGTATTGCGTTTGCGTTGTGTAGTTTCAAATCCGTTATACTGCTCCTAGCTACCCAGTGGGAAAATCATCAATCCTATTTTTCATTTTTAGTTATTTGCTGTATTGCGTTTGCTTGTTATTGTATCGCTTCAAATCCGTTATACTGCTGCCAGCTACTCAGTGAGAAATGTTATCGGCGCTTGCCGTTAAAACTCACATTTCTTTATATGGAGTCTCTTAAGCGCAAGAAAGTAAATGATCTGGGTAGATCTGTTCTCGACAAAGACTCTACAGACCCTGTCGTTATAGTGCCGCATCTGAGCCAGCTTCTCAATTTTCTATCTTTGGTACTCCTAGTCCGCTCGATAGTTATAGTACCCAGCCCGTACAGCGGCTGCCTAAAGAGGACGCTTTAATGGGGATGGGCCCTCCGGCCAATCTAGAGATGGTGGATAGCACCAAAATTAAAGGTTCCTCGTCTGAGCAAAGGTAGGTTTCTATAAAATTTGGAAAAGAAACAACCAATTTTGCTGTACTAAGAACTCATTCTGAATCGGTCGATTATACGGGAAATTTGGGATATAATGCTCAGATCCTTATAAAGCTTGGTCAGCTGACGCGGAGTCTGGTTCAATTTGGAAAAAAAAAAACCAATTTTGCTATACTAAGGGTTCATTGAGAAGCGGCCGGTTATATGTGAGCTATATGATATAGTAATCCGATCTGGAGAAACCATGGTCAGCAAATGTAGAGGTTTCTGAAACTGACATTTACCAAATTTGGTTCTGTTTGGATAAAGAACAACCAATTTTGCTGTACCACGAGTACATTCCGGATCGGTCGGTTATATGGGAGCTATATGATTTAGTGATTTGATCTGGATAAACCTTAGTCATCAGATGTAGAGACTTCTAAAGCTGTTCAAAAAATTTTCATTAAATTTATAAAAGAAACAATCAATTTTGCTAAGCTAAGAGTTTATTCCGAATCGGTCGGTTGTATGGGAGCTATATGATATAGTGCTCCTAGTTGGATAACTTTTTTCAACTGCTTTTGCAACTGACATTTAATAAATTTGCTTCAACTTGGCCAATTTTGCTGTCTTCTATATGATTTAGTGCTCCGATCTGGATAAACTTTGATCAGCAGACGAAGAGGTTTTTAAACTGACATTTACCAAATTTGGTTTATTTTGCATAAAAAAAAAAAACAACCAATGTTGTTGCACTAAGAGTTCATTTCGAATCGGTCGGTTACATGGGAGCTATATGAAATAGTGATCCGGGATCTATATGATATAGTGATTCGAGCTGTATAATATTTGGCCAGCAGACGTAGAGGCTGTTAAAACTGACATTTACCAAATGTGGTTCAATATGGATAAAAAAACAACCAATTTTGCTGTACTAAGTGTTCATTCAGAATCGGTCGGCTGTATTTAAGCTATAGTATATATTGATCCCATCTGGATGCACTTTCGTCAACAGACATAGGGGCTTCTAAAACTGACATTTACCAAAATTTGGGTAAAAAAAACAACTAATTTTATTGTACTAAGAGTTCATTCCGAATCGGTAAGAGTAAGAGCATAAAAAAAATAAAGGGTGCATATTTTTGAGAGTTTTTCGAGGCATGATGACATCATGGTGGCTACTATCTTTAGCAGGCGGTAGTCAGGTATTGCGTATGCCTTGGCCATATAATTTATGTTCATACCAAGAGTGTGCGTATATAGTCTTGGTAATCCAAGATTGGCCTTTCAAGGCTGATTCTTCTGAGTCTACGCTTTTTCGGTGGCTTTGTCGTAACACCATTCATTTTAAATGTGCCAAAGTCAGTGTATGTGTAAGCGATTATTTTATAAATAGTCATGGTTTGAAATTTACATGCGAGTTGTATCGTCCTGCTGAAGCCGTTCTGCTAATAAGCCTTTTATCTTTTTATAATCGTAGAATTATGCTTAATGTTATCCTTATACATAATGTGCAGCATAGCACATTACCGACCTGAAATAATTTATAGTTGATATCCTCGATCCTTTTTGCCGAGAACAGACTTCCATGTTTGGATAATCGCCATTTTTGTCTGGGAGAGCTTAGCCTCGAGATGCTTGTTGAAGGTAGTATTGTGGGTTATCAGGAACTGATCATTTCTTGCAAAATTGATAGCGTCCTCGAAAGTAGTACTATGTCATCTGCATATGAGAGTATTTTAATTCTTGAATTCTGAATCATAATTCCGCCTGAAAGGTGATCATTGAGATCAACAAGGAAAAGCAAAAACAATTGTGGGCTTAGGAGGCATTCCTGTTTCACTCCACACTGAGTTGGGAACCACGATGATCTACGATGGTGGTATCGCTGTCCCATACGTCTGAGGTGTTGTCCTTAAACAAGCTAAACAAAGAGCAAATATCTGTCTATCTAGTCAAAAGCAGCTTTAAAATCCTCGCCTTAAATATGACTCAGCTATGGTGTGCAGATAAAATATATTATCTAGCATTGAATACCCTTTTCTTAAATCGGCTTGAAACTCTCTTAACGTGAAACATCCTCTACCCATGTGGTAAGTCCTTTTAGTAAGATTGCAGAATACAGTTTTGGTGTTGAGTTTTGAAAAGAAATACCGTGGTAATTTTCTGCGCAATTTGGTTGGCCTTTTTTATATATTTTTTTTTATATTTTTGTTATTTGAAAAATAATTGCTGTTCTAAACCCGTTTGGCACCTCCCAGCATCTAAAGCTTGCGCTTAGTGCTACCGACATTTTTTCCACAAATTGCGGAGTGACATAGTAAATAAACTCTGCAGATACTAGATCTTCTCCTGGGGTTCCTTTAAGTTTTAGACTATTTATGGCTATTTATACCTCCTCACTTGTTATATGACAGTCCAGTAAAGCGTCTTCAATATGCGGTTAGGCATAGCTTTGTCTTGTCATAGATAATATATCGTTCGAGTTCAGCGAGGTTATAAAGTATTCCGTCAGGGTTGCAGTGTTTAGTTTGGCACTTCTTGTAAAACTTGATCTGCCTACATATTAGGGAAGCCTACATACCGAATTTGGTGACTCTAGCTCTTATAGTCTCCGAGATCTAGGTGTTTATACGGAGACACCGACATCTATGCCAATACAATATACCCTTTTCTTATATATAGAGTACGAGCATAGTGACTATGAGTATATTTTAGTCGGAACTTCGACCATATCGTTCTTACTTTTATTCAAATTGGATGATTAAATGAGCACTAAGTAATAAAACTTTTTTGCTTTTAATTAGAATTAATCCAAACTTGTATCCATTTTCGGGAAAAGTCTGCTATAGGATATATCAGCTTATTAGGGCTTATTAGCTTACAGGGTATTTAATTGTCGAGCAAGCTCGACTGTAGCAATCTTACTTGTTTTTTTTTTATACTCGTACTCTAGTAGAGTAAACATGTATTTTATATTCGTGCAGATGTAAGTTTGTCTATCTGGATGTATAAATATCTAGATCTAAGACACTATAAGAGCAGGTTCCCCGTAAATCGATAAAAACGTATACCTACCCCACAATTTTTGTCATATTAATTACTACTCGGTATACATATATGGGCATAATAAGCATATATAAACAGATATCTACAGATTTACGATCGGAAAAGAATTGTAGATTAAATAAAACAACTTTTTGTATTAAATTTAGAAATTACAAATAGAAAGGTCGCCAAAACAAATTATCAAATTTAAATTACGTATATAAATTACGTAGATAAGAAAAATAACAGAACATTGGTTCTCTCGGCAATTAGGTGCACAGTGCAAATAATATTCTCAATTACACAAAATTAGAGGCATTAACAATTCTGACTTTCGTTCCAGACGGTTGCTTGTTTTCAATTCCGGTATTGTGCTAATTTTGCGTTCGTTAATCAACGTCGGTTTTCGGTTTTAACGCAAGCCTTTACTTGCTTTTAATAAAGCTGTTCTTAATATATATTATAATGCAAATAAAATCTTCTTGCTCTCAATACCAATGTCGGTCTGTTACAAAACTCGCTGCCCTTTCAGCGCAAATTTTACCGAGCCTAGGCTTTTTTTGTTGGCTTTGTAAAAACACAGTTGGCTTAAAATGTGCCGATATCAGTGTTCGTGTGAGTGATTATTTAATATATAATAGTCAAGGCTTGAAGTTTACATGAGACCCGTTTCATCCATCATTACACTTTACTACGGATATTCCTTATCCTGCGGTACCTGCATCTTGTCAACTTGTCAGGTAGAACATATTCATTTAGACAGTCTCATTTCTTTACCCTTAACGATTTCATCCTTCAGTCAGACTTTGTACACTTGGACTGATATGGACAGTGCGACTTCGACCACGAAATTCTTTATTCCCTTTTTAAGGATTTTGTTAGGCTCAGTTGGCTCCAGTTGTTCTTAATATGCTACCTTGGCTTACTCCACAGTTGTCCTATTTAAAAAATATTCTAGACTCTTTTGAAAGTTCAAGATCGCGTTCAAGTTCAAGATGACTATTCGCGTTATATTGCTGCTCGTTCAAGGTTTGCTGTCTTTAATTCCGAGTGGTATAAAGCATATTTGCATTGCTGTAGGGTACAATTCTTTCAGAACCCAAAAAAATTTTATAATGTTGTTAATTCAAAAAGAAAAACATCTGTCTTACCTTCTGCATTATTTTATGCAAGCACTAAAGCAGATACAGACTAAGGCTGTTGGGTCAAGCACGGACTAAAATTAGCTTTAGTTATCATTTTTGATTAAATCATAAACATCCTATATAGTTTGCTTATATTTTAAAGCTTCTCTCATGCCATTCTATTATAACAGTTCATTCCCATACCCTTTCTCTTTGTACATGCATTTTATGCCAGCAGCTCGCAAGGTTGATAGAGACAATAAACAATCCAAATTGAACTCCCTCCGACATTGGTTTGGCTTGCCATGGCGGGTATTGAAGGCACACACTCAAACAAATGAAAATACGAGGATCAAAATTCTGATCATACATTTTCTTTCTCTCCAGCCCTCTTCTGTTGATTACGAAAAGCTTGTGTACGTAACGTACTAAAAAAAAACATTTTTAACTCAAGTTTCGTGTTAAGCATATAATATTAAGCTTTGTTTTTAAAATGAGCCTAGATAAAATAAATTTGGAACAGTTAACACATCTACCACGATCAGATCACGTTTAAGGAATTATGTGCTCCCACTTTGTTTTTGCATAACTACACATACCAACCAGACTCAGAAATAAAAAAAATAAAGTTATCAGATGAGCAATTTTAAAAAACCCAATTGTATTGATTTGCTTACTAGAACTGAAACCTTTTAATAATCGTAATCTAGTAGAGTAAACAAGTATATTATATTCTTGCAAATGTATGTATCCGGCAAAAGGAAGCGTCTCCGGTCCCATAAAGTATATATATTCTTTATCAGCATCAACAGCCGAGTCGATCTAGCCATGCGATCCTTTCAGTGGGGCAGACAAAAACCCTACTTCGCTATATGGACTCTGGACGATACGAAGGCAATAGTCGATCATCGTCACATATCTGTTCACTATCTATGGAGCAATCCATCGGCAGGAATCTGGAACGATTATGGCATATCGATGATGCTAGTGAGCCCGTGAACAAGCTTACTCCAGAACCACCACAATGTGAATGGATTTTCGTCAATACTGTTCGCCGTCAAGCAAATGGCGGAGTTACAGTTCGGCTACCTTTCAAGGATGAAGGGCTAAGAAAAGGTTTGAGATTCTGGAGAGGCGCTTAGATCGCACACCAACAATAAAGGCGTCTTATGCGGAATTTATGCAGAGCTCAATAAACTTTAGCATGTGGTAACTTTTCCCAGGCTGGACGAACCACATTACTTTATACCACACCATTGTGTGTTCAAAATGAGCAGTACAACGATTAAATTGCGAGTTGTCTTTGATGCATCTTGTAAATTATTATCCTAGAGGTCACTTAACGAATTGTTAATGGTTTGACCAACCATTCAAACAGAATTGTACCAGTTGCTAGAAGTTTCGGATGTTCAGGTACGCAATCAGTGCTGATGTATGTTCAGGCAAATGTTCAGGCAAGTTCTTGTAAACCCATGTCATCGTAAATTTCAATACAATTCTATGGAGAAATTCTACAAAGGAATAATTACTCACATATGAACTCACCTATGCCACAACATGCCCGTTGGCGAGTCAAAGCACAGGAGGTACCGGAACAGCCAAAATATGGAAATAATCCAGCTCAACCTGAACCACTGCATGACAGCTCAGGCTCTGCTGTCACAAACAGTGCGCGAACTACAGGCAGACCTGCCAGTTCTGAAAGAGCTAACCCAGCGCAAGCTGTGCAATAGACACTTCAAGGAAGGCGGCTATCTGGTGGTGCGGAGTACCAGCCGCCATCCTCACGAACGTCTACCCGACAGATGGCTTCGTCCGCGCGAGGGTAAAGAACCTGTGGCTATATAGCGTATACCTCTCGCCCAGCCTAACCCTCAACGAGTTCGTCAACTCACCAACGCGTCGGTGGCCGATGCACGAGGCCGTTACCCGATGGTGATCGCCGGTGATTTGAACGCATGGGCAGTCGAGTGGGGCAGCGCGACCACGAACGCGAGAGACCGGAGCCTACTCAAGGCATTCTCAGTGCTGGACGTAGCTCTCCTAAACCAAGGCAACCAAGACATTCGTCAGTGAACCAACTGCACCAACAGCAAACTGGAGGATAAGCAGCGTATACACAGCGAGTGGCCCGTGGCTATTCTCTGCACAATTGGTGAGCGCACGGCTAGGTGGCAACCAACTGTTTTCCACTGGAAGACCTATCGAGCCGAGACCATGAATACTCAAGCCTTCGCAGATAGGCTGGAGCACCTAGCCCTTGGGGGCTAATGCGGAGTGTATGGCTTCTCAGCTCATGTCACACATAGCAAGCGCATGCGACGCTTGCATAGCAACCAGGAGGGCGTATATGTGCCACCACGAGCCAGTCTACTGGTAGAACGAGCGCATTGCGGGCATGCGCACTGCCTGCATCCAGTCAACACGCCGCTACCAGCGCTCCCGCGGTACCTCAACCTTCGAGGAATACAAAGCTACCTACTGAGATGTCTCCAAAGGAAATCGCGACGGCCGCCCGAAACCTGAAGCACAGCAAGGCACCTGGGCCAGACGGTATCCCGAATCGAGCCCTCAAGCTAGCTCTACCACTGCGTCTAGAATTCTTTGTGACTCTATACAATCAGTGTCTACTCGAAGGCATATTCCCTGAAAGATGGAAGTTTCAGAAACTGGTCCTCATACCTAAAGTAGGCAAACCGGCCAAGGAGCCCTCGTCGTACAGGCCAATCTGCCTTCTGGACTCGGCAGGAAAGATCCTGGAAAAACTAATCTGCACGCGCCTTGATCAAGCTATACATATAGGAGGTGACCTCTCACCGCAGTGGATGCGACAGTGAATGCGATAACCAAAGTGGTAGGCATAGCCTCTGGTGCCATTGCCTTTACTAGATGGAAAGGCGGCATGTAAATAACGCCTTCAACTCGGCGAGGTGGAGCTGCATACTTGACGCTTTAGCTGGCTTCGGAGTTCCTGCGAACCTGGTCCACATGCTTCGCAGCTACTTCACGAACTGCGTACTCTTGTACTACTCTACCGACGGAATCAAGTCGCATCAAATCTCCTGCGGTGTTCATCAAGGTTCAGTACTTGGATCGTTACTGTGGAATGCATGTACGATGGGACCTTCAGGCTGGCCTTACCATAAGGTGCCCAGCTAATTGGTTTCGCTGACGACGTGGCGGTGGTGAGCGTGGGCAAAGAACTACACGAAACGGAGGATATGTGCAATCCTTCGAGTTGATAGCACAATAGCTCATCTCCGTTGGCCTCGAGCCAGAAAACCGAGGCAGTCCTAATAAGTAGCCGGAAGTGGCACGTTAGTGTGGCAGGCACGATTGTCCAGTTCAAAAGGCCATGGAGGAGATAGCGGCCGAACGAACCACTATACATCAGAAACTACACGGGGGAGACGCTTCACCGTCATTTAAAAAGGAGACACGCGAGGCAGCGAAAAGACAGTTCAAAAGGCCATGGAGGAGATAGCGGCCGAACGAACCACTATACATCAGAAACTACACGGGGAGACGCTTCGCCGTCATTTAAAAAGGAGACACGCGAGGCAGCGAAAAGACAGCAAAGATGACAGCGACAGCGAAAAGACTGCAAAGATGGCAGGAATGGTGGGATAAGTCTGCCAAGGGCCGGTGGACACACCGTCTCATCCCCAATCTGCAAGCCTGGACTGGTAGAAAGCACGGCCAGGTAAACTTCTGCCTGACTCAGCTCCTTAGCAGGCATGGCTGCTTTTGTAGTTACCTGTACCGTTTTGGACACGAGCTTTCAGAGGAATGTACATGGTGTAGCCGAGGAGTGGTGGAAGATGCTGAACATGTTATGTTCAATTGCCCAAAATTCTCGTCCCAGCGACGAAAACTGGAACAGGAATTGGGATGCGAGATCTCGGTGGCGAGGTTTATCCCGTCCATGCTGAAGAGCGCGGAGAGCTGGCAGGCCGCCAGCAACTTTGCCATGGACGTAATGGTCGACCTGCGGAGAGCTGATTATGGATTATACCTCAGAGGGAAAGCCCCGCCTCATTCAAATATACATAAATTCATAGCTTATAGTTATTAGTTTTTAATCTTCTAATGTACATAGTCAAACTAGAGATAATAAATGAATTTAAAAAAAACTAACCCACAGCACCTGCTCCATGTCTAGCAATACGTGCCATGACGTATCTAGCAGATCTTCACTCGCAAGATTTCAAGCTCGGAGCAGAAGCTGTCAAGTCATCATTCTACGTAGACGATTTCTTATCCGACAATAATAATATAGAAGCTATAAGGCAACTCAATGCAACTCATCGAGATTCTCAGCAAAGAAAAAAGAGAATTTAATAAATGGCACTCAAATCATCCAGACTTTGTTAATGACAGTACCGTAAAGGATTTCAGTTTCAAAGATACAGCTGTCACTAGCACACTTGTTCTAACATTGGATCAACGAGCTGATTGCTTTTTATTCGCATTCCGAACAAAGAAAAAGTTTGATGCCGTGACCAAGCGAACCATACTCTCTATCACTGGCAAGATTACCATTTGATACATTAGGACTGGTAGCACCTGTAGTTATAGGTGACACAGCACCTTAATCAAGCATGGAACCACTTTATACCAACACTACCATCATTTGAATCGATGGCAATACATCCCTATTGTCTACAACCAGATCTGTAGAGTGTTCAGGTACATGGATTCTGCGATGCATCTTTGCGCGCATGTGGATGCTGTCTATATGCTCATACGGAAGGGGGTGATGGCAAGGTTAGGGTACAGCTGATAACGTCACAGTCTAGGATTGCACTAACACGAAAACTGTCACTCCCGAAATTGCAATTGGAACATCTTCAAAATGCCGATTTGGTCTCAAGAGGATGTACGCCATCGGAGCTGCAGGATTCAATCTGGTTTATGGGGCCGGCATATCTGGCTCAAGCTTCTAACACTTGGCCTATAGATAAAAGGCACAATGTTGATTTGGAGATCGTGAACCTGGAAAAACGCAAGTCAGCCTTCAGGGCTATTATTGAAAGGAACTACCTAATAGATGCTTTTCAGAATATTAACTCACATAAAAAATATTTGCGTGTCGTGGCAACCATGATGTGTTACCGCATCAAAGCAAGACGGATGGCTCAATTCGATACGCCATCACCGGCTACCCAGGAGCTGCAACGTTTTCTTCGATGAATTGTTTGGAACATGCAGCAACAACACTTTCCTGACTAAATATGCACTCTTCAAGAAGTATTCAGCCATCTCAAGCTGCTGAATCCATTTTTACAAAGTACTGATGGATGCTTGTTGTAGAAAGTTGGAGGACGTCTCAAGCTAGCATTCTGGATTGTCAACGCTCGAGACCTGGCTAGAAGCGTAGTCTGATCATGTGTTCACTGCGTGAGATAAAAGATACCAAGCGATATCTATTGCGACAACGCAACAAATTGTACTGGCGCAAGCAAGCATTTGAAAGAGGTACAGTCATTTCTATTCAAGCAAGAATATGAAATGGTAATTGTAAACTTTTGTACTAATATGGTTCTCGCCAATGAGCACAATGTGCCCCTCTAAGGTGGCTACTGGGTCGTATTGTAACAACTATTCGTGGCAGAGGTTCGCACATCCAAGAGCATTATTAGACGTCCTATTCAAAAGTTGGCTTTGCTTCCTGTTTCTTGGAACCAATGCAGTGATTTCAATGGGGCCGAGATGTTGGATCAATCACGGACTCAAAATAGTTTCAGTTTGCATTTTTCATTAATTCATAAACACCCTATATTGCTCGCTTATATTTTAATTTTTCTCTCATGCCATTCTATTGTAATAGTTAATTACCATATGTTCTCTCTTTGTATATGCATTTTATGCCAGCAGCTCGCAATGCTGCTGATAATAAACAGTCTAAGTTCACCTCCCTCCGACATTGGTGTGGCGTGCTGTGGCGAGCCTTGAATGCACACACTCCCACACATTAAAATACCAGGATCAAAGATCTGATCATATAAAGGCATTGCCAATTTGTTTGTGGGGTGGTTTCAAACAACTTATCAGATATATTCTTAGTCCAACACCTCCTAGTCACTGAAAGCTTATTGCTTAATAAACTTAAGTGTATTAAGGCTAACTTTTTTCCTGGTCCTAATCGTGTTCCGGGGTGTATTCTCAGATTCTGCGCTGATGCGCTTTGTAAGCTGGTTTGGAAGCTTTTTAATCTATCTTGGAATTCTTCGTCTTCCCCTTCTCTCTAGAAGGAGTCGTTTATTATTTCATTCCTTAGAAAGAAGAATAAGTCGGATCCGCAAAACTAAATGAGGCATTTCATCACTTTCTGCTATTCCTAAGCTTTTTGAAAAAATATTAACTTCACAGTTACAACACTCTTGTGGTACTATAATTTCATCTGCTCAGCAAAGGTTTATAAAGCGTAGGACTACCAGCACTAATTTACAAGAATTTTCTTCATTTGTCATACAAGGATTTAAGAATAAAATTCAAACTGTCGTCATTTACACTGACTTCAGCAAAAAATTTGACTTATTTTACTTATTCATAAGTTAGATCTCCTTGGCTTCCAATTCTATCTTCTTAAGTGGATTTCCGAGAAAGTTAAGAAGGTTGTACACCACCTCCGAGGACACGGGATATTTTTCGGGTATGAAAATCGCAATTGTCAAATGTGGGTCCCTACATAATTATTAAATTTGGTAGCCTACACGGAAAAACCACGTTGCTGAAGGCAGTTGCATTATACCGTCGCGAAGAAACAAAACCACTAAGCTTGCAATTGCTGGGCTCCGAATCTCAGGCCCTCATGTACATTAATGAGCAGCTTACAAAGGCGTACTATAGTATCTTTAAAGAGGCGATGAAGATAAAGAAGCAGAAGCTGCTTGTGGGTGTGTTGTCACGTAGAGGCATAGTACAAGTCTAGAAAAGGGAGAATGAGAGTGTGCAACAAATTCAAAGCAGAGACGAGCTTCGCTCTCCCCCCAGCTGTAACTCTTCTGAGCAACCCACCGCTAGCTTTCGCTGAATATTCTGTTTGTATTTGTGTTAGTTTCATTTTATATATATGTGTAGTGTGCAAATAAGTAAATGTTCTTGTTCTTTGTAAAGAGAGTAGTCAGTTGAATATTTTTTGGACTCCATGCAGGATAACATAAGAAGTAATTCCACAGCAAACAGCCAAACTACTGCTTACTTTTTAGGGTTCAAAGTAAACAAAAGAAAGGTCTTCTTATATGTCACCTCAATGCACAAAGTTCATTGAAACAAGAAATTAAGGCTAGCTTCCGGCTTGCCGGTGGCGGGCGTGGTGCTACAGTGGATACAATGGATACAAGATAAATTTGTTTTAATTTGGATGGAAAACAGAAAAGTTGTACTACTAAGTGTTCATTCTGTAACAATCGGTTATGTGGTAGCTATATGATATAGTTCTCTGATCTTGATCAGAACAAGCCAGCGGTCGTAGGACGAAGGGCACAAACCGAATTTGGTTTGATTTGGATGAAAAACAGAACAGTTGTGCTACTAAGTGTTCATTCCGACACAATCGGCTATATGGTAGCTATATGAAATAGTTGTCCGATTTTTATCAGATCAGGCCAGTGGCTTTGGGGAGTCCTCAAATGGATACAAACCGAATTTGGTTTGACTTCGAAGCTCTTGGCTTTGTAGCTCTTAAGACTTCTTAAGACGGACAGTCGGACATGGTTATATCGATTCGCTTTGTCATGGTGATCAAAAATATATATACTTTATATTTATCAGAAACGCTTCCCTCTAAGCGTTGCAAGCTTCCTGACAAAATTAATATACCATTTCGAGAATGGTATAAAAAATGAATGATTGCAACAGCAACATGCTAATAGAACGGCATATAAGGGATCATATGATCTCTCTCGGCATGAAGCTACTAAATACCTACACACTACTCGAACACCTGTGATACTTTTCTGGACTTATTTTTTATTTACACCTGTGAACACGTGTGATACTTTTCTGGACTTATTTTTTATTTATGACACCAAAAAAAGGCCAGCTTTCTCCAAACAAGAAACGATTTTCTTGACCTACGATATATACTTGGATTATAGTGACTTTTCAATTACTTATAGGGACTTTACTTTACTTCTTCGACATAGCATTTCCTTGCAGTTAAACTCAAACTCCTTATTGCTAAGACATACTTAACACCCTGATTATTTTTTGGTATTGAAATTTTGGGTAACTGTAATGCGACCAGCCAAAACAAATTAAAAGTAGCCGTTAATAGCATAGCACGATATATTTTTGACATTAAAAGAAAACGACGTATGCAAATAGAATTCTCAATATGACCCTAAACTCTTGGATTAAACTTAGAACCCTAATTTTCATGCACAGAATTATAACGCATAAGGAACCAAAACATTTATATGAAAAACTCTCATTTAGTACATCAAGAAGAACAAATAGTTTAGTTAGTACACGATATAAGCTAGCCTGCTTAGAATGGCACGAGCTACCACATACCCTAAAGATGATCATCAGCTAAAAGCGCTGCAGAAGTAAAATTCAAGCACTCTTACAATTGTTGAACTAAAAGAATATAACTTTAAAATACATAATTTTACTTAAATGTCATTTTCTGTATAAAAAAAATAGTTGTAATTTGTTATAGAATTGTAATTAGTTTTAATTTTATTAGATATTTTATTAAACATGTTTTAGATAAGATTCCTTCTAAGGTCGCCTTCTCTTCACATTATTTATCAACAACCTGTCACAGGTACTATCACATTCTCGTATACTAATGTACGCCGACGACGTTGCTTGTCCTTCAACGACCCTTCCTCACCCTGTAGTGTGCAAGATGAAATTGATTCTTTCCAATCGTGGTGTCAGGTCAACTTACTAAGTCTCAAGTGTTCTACACGCAAAGTTATGACCTTTTGTCGTAGCATACCGCTTCAGACATTGTACCTTCTTAACGATATGCCCCTTGATCGGATCGACACTGCAAATCACTTGGGTGTTCTTTTAGGCCCTAAATTGAAATTCGATTTACACGTTTCAACTACCATCAATAAGGCCGTGTGAGTTCTAGGTTTTATTAAGCGTTGGTCAAAAGAATTCGATGACCCTTACACTATTAAGTTCTGTACACCAAACTATTTTAGAGTACGCATGATGTGTCTAGTGTCCTCATTATAATAATCATCAGGACTGCCTTGCGCCCGCTCAAATTTTGCCATTTGCATTCCGTGGCTTAAACTGGGATTCATATAGCCACCTGCCTTCATATGCAAATAGGATTCATTTAATCAACCTTCCATCCTTAGAAAACCGTAGAATCATGCAGAATCATAGCTGATTAATGGTGGAATTGACTCTCTGACTTTGATTAGCCAAATTAATTGTTCTTTCCCTCGTAGAACTACTAGAAACTACGCTCCTATATTTCTTCAGCATTGTTACTCAAAGTATGTCTTGCATAACTCTTTTTGTGTTCTGTCTTCTAATGATAACAATCTCTTTAACTTTATCTCATTTAAAAACTCTCTTAATTCAAATAAAACATCTATACTAACGCACCTATAGAGTAGAAAATGTTAATCGTTTATTTCATTGAAAGTAAGCGAGCGAGTCCGCATTTCTTAAAAAAAATCGTTTCATTCTGTGTTTCTTTGAATATGTATGGGCTGTTGAGTCGTAGATATCAGTTGTCAAATAAGAACATTTGTCAGATGTGCGGAAAGGTCATTGGAATTGCGGCTATCCAGAAACATACATAAGCCAAGAGATTAACGTCTCAGGAAACAATTCTGTTATATGCCAATTGCTATTACATTGTAAGAGCGGCTTTTTGGGTTTTAATATAAAAATGAGTTTGAACCGATAAACTCCATGTAACGGCGTTCGGCTTTCCGAAGTTTATATACCAGTCACAATGTAAATACACAACCGATCTAGATAAAATCTGATCAGTGGGCATGGGGCTACAGTGAATACAAGACGAATTTGTTTTGATTTGGATGAAAAACAGAAAAATTACGCTCCTAAATCTTCACCCCGGAATAATCGATTATATGGTAGCTTTATAACATAGTTCTCCGATATTGATCAGATCAGGCCTGCGGACGTAGGGCCTGCTCAAATGGATGCAACCAGAATTCTTTTTTATTTGGATGAAAAAACGTAAAAGTTATGGTCCCAAGCGTTCATTCTGGAACAATCGGTTATATATTATTCCAGAAGACGTGGTGGATACAACCCGAATTCGGTTTGATTTGGATGAAAGACAGAAAAGTTATGCTCCGAAGTGTTCATTCCGGAACAATCGGTTATATGATAGCTAAATGATATAGTTCTCCGATCTCCGAATGGTCTCAACAAATGTAAATAAACAGAATTTGGTATTTGGTGCGGACGTAGGGCCTGCTTAAATAGATGCATATTAGATAGATTGTTTGATTTGGATGAAAACTAGAAAAGTTATGGTCATAAGTTATGGTTAAAATTCTTCAACCCGGTCAATATAAAGTCGTGTATGCAAACAATGCTACAAATTATTTGCTTTTTTGAATAAAATATTCAGCAGGCTTCAAACGACCTCGACATATCGTTTAGTTTATACTTATATAGCACTTCAAAAATACTGGGAGCTGTTAGGACAAGTTGGGACACTCTGTGCCTCATTGGTACTAGCTGGTTATTTTGTCTTTGATCGCGTCGTAAGACGAAGTACATATGCATTTTGCAAGATTCTCTTGTCAAATTTTTTTTAAATCTTGTATGTTTACATGTGTTAAAATGTTGCTAAAACAGCTTTCGTTGATGATAGCCAGGGGCGCAACGTAGGCATTGAATTCGACTTAAACATGCCCACGTTTTATTGCTGTGGAAATTATTTACTCATATTGATATCCTCTGGGTTCTTAGTGCCCCTTCGGATATTTATTTTCAGCAATATTTATAAGGCAAGAAGGGTGTCAAAGATTTAGAAGATGCTCATGATGTGGGCCACGTAGTTACCGTGACATATATGGTGCTTGTCCATATGGTTGGTTTGACAATTTAAGCAATGCAAGTTTTATATTAAGGGGTTCTTTTTTGGTAGATATGATATATACTGTCATTAATGAAAAACAAATTTGTTTTTAAATTAATGATGATAATTGAGGTTATCAAGTGATATTACCCTTGCCCTGTATTTATTTTTTTTAATTGCCTTTTATGAAAGCTGTATATTTTCATGGCCCTGCGATTGTAATGATTAGAATCATTATTTGGTCTGAGCCAAAGTTCTGTTCTACTTCTATTTCACTGATAACATTAGCTGAAGGATTCTCAATTTTTGATTATTTTTCCCCATTTTAATTGTAAATATTTTTTCTTTTTTTTAAATAATAATTCTAATTTTTTTCTGTTTTTATCATACTTGTTTATTATCATACATCTACCAGCCAACTCGGCGTGCGTCGCTACGCCTCCTCCTGGTGATTTATGTTTGTTGTTTTGCTAGTGATCTTCAATGTGCTTTTGGTGCTATCGTGCCTTACAAACTACCAGAAGTTTTTATGGTATTCTAGATGTTCTTCATGATGATAATATATTTTCATCTATCGTTATCTTTATGTAAATAGAAAGATATCGATATACAGATATGGATATATATCGATATTCACATAACGATATCTCATTTATTCAATTCACATTTATCGATATCACAATATATCGATTGACATCTTTGCTAGTTGCACTTTACATGCACATTTCCACTTTGACCACTCATTTAGAAGTCCCAGCAATCAAAGGCTGGCAAAGCACGTTCCACTGAAATCGTTATGATTGTTTTACTTCTTACATCATGTAATAATTATGTATGTAACATAATTATATAAAATTATAATTGCGCTTTTATTAATTTCTCTCTTAGCGCCGTCTCTTAACAACTGTTCTTATCGTCATCGATAATAATACTTCAAGATATCTTAGTCTTAATATATCGTACATACATATCGCGTGCATACATTCATTTAACGATATTATTACAGGGATAATAGGCATTGACTTTATTAAAAATTTCAATTGCCAATTATATTTCAAACCATCGGACGATTGTTTAATAATTAGACCCAATAATTCAAATTTTCCATTTGATATTTCAATGACATATAGTTATGGTAACAACTGTTAATTACTTACCAGCAAGATCCCAAGTCGTCCGAAAAGTCGAGCTGACTTCAAGAGAAGATGATGTGTTAATACCAAATCAGGAAATTCTACCTGGTATTTATGTTGCAAACAACGTTGCAATATCTTAAAATACATTTGTCCGGATACTGAATACAAACAGTACCGATAAATTTCTTAATATAAATAATTTAAAACTCCAACCACTTTCGAGGTACGATGTAGTTCAAAGTAATCAAGCTGTCATAGCTCAACTAACTACAAATTTTCCACCCAAATTCAAATCCCAATTAGTGAATATATGCGCCAAATATATTGATGTATTCGGACTTGACACTGTATCAATCACTATAAATAATTTTTACAAATTCAACTTGCGACTTGGAGATAATGAAATAGCATAGCCAACCCAAATAGATACAAAAACAAGTTGAAAAATTGATCTCTAACAACATAGTCGAACCGTCTTTGTCTGAGTACAACAAATTAATTTTACTTGTCCCAACGAAAACCCTTTCGGGCTCAGAAGACAAAAAATTGCGATTAGAATTGACTATCGCCAGATCAAAATCAAAACATTTCCACTCCCTAGAATTGATGATATTTTGGATCATTTCAGAGAATGAACCTTCTCAAGCATTCCTTTATATGGACGATTTAATAGTTATTGGTTGTTCTGAAAAACATATGCTTAAAAACTCAAAAGATGTTTTTGACACATGCAGAAAACACAACCTTAATTTACATCCACAAAATGCTCATGTTTTATGCACTACGTGACCTTTCTTGGCAGAAAATGCATGGATAAAGCAATCTTTAAAGTCCCACATTACGCGGACACAATACGCAGAGAAAACAAGTCCTGCGCAGGGATTGAAATGCAAGCATACGGTCAGCCAACTCAAAGTGGGAAAAGGTCTTTGAATTCGTTTTAATAGACACTTAAAAATATTGGCAAGAAAATATTAATATCATTAAGAGTAGCGCTACTCAAGCCGGTGACCACAATAAACAATGGAAAAGAAAAAGAAGCAATATTGTCTACATTTCATTACGATCCCATACAAGGAGCTCATAATGGCATTAAGGTTAGAAGACACTACTATTGAAAAAATAAGACGCGTCTAATGAAAGAGAACATAAGTAGATGTCCACAAAAACACATTTAACCATTACGGACCCACCAATATATGCTTTTGACATAGTGATAGTGGATACTATAGGTCCACTACCAAAATCAGAGAATGGCAATGAATATGCTATCACCTTAATATGTGATTCAACCAAGCACTTAGTTGTCATTCCAGTTGCAAATTAAAGTGAAAAAACTGTCGAAAAGGCAATATTCCACATTCATTTCGGACATGGGAACGGATTATAATATACCTTTGAAAATACTTAAAAATAGACACTGGAACACTGGAAAGAAGTCATAGAACTTTTAATGAATACCTCCGTTCATATATATCTGTTGATAAGACAGTTTGGGATGTATGGCTTCAATATTTTGGCTACACTTTCAACACGACCCCCTCTACTGGAAATAGTTATTGTCAATTTGAATTTGTATTCGGCAAACAAAGTAATTTGCCAATATATTTTAATAAAATAAGGAAGATGTTACAGTTACAACTGTAAAATACCTAGTAAGCTGCTATATCATATAGCTGACCGATCCTGAACAAATTCTTTGAACGTTCGTAAAGGGTATAAAAATAGGGAATAAAGACAAAAATAGGGAAAAATGACAGAAGCTGCTACGACACACACACAGCACGAACACCGAAGCTGGAAGCTCAAAAAAAAACATTCGCGATACATAATATTATTAACACTATTCACAATAAGTATATCTATATGACTAGATGGACAATCACAATCGGTAGTCGTGCACCGTGCGTGAGTGTCAGACACAGACTGAAGCAAATCAAAAATTATTGGAACATTTCCAAAAAATTAGATAAATAAAAAGAGATCATGCTTCGCAATCGCACATTTCATGTCCTGAAATTTCGCAATACATATAACGTTGCTTACAGATATGCATTATATATTATGGGATATTTTTACATACATACCTACTCATGCATAATGCTTATCTCGCAATTTTCGATTTGACCTTGCTTTTACGAAAAGCACCAAGTAATATCAGTCATGTAAATTATAGAGAAAAAAACAGAGTAAGAGTATACAGGGGTATAAATAGGAGCGGTTCGGTGTTTGTTTTGATTCCGCATGATGGGTCTTTATGCCGCTCTATAACCGGCACGTGCCAAATTTGGCTTCCGATTAAGAATATATATTGTTTATGGGTCGGAATGAGAACTAAATTTGTTTAACATACTTGGGGCCTCCTTAGATAAATAAAATCCAAATTAGTTTAGATTTGGGCAAAACAAAATCGGTTGTATGGGCTGTAATGTCTGTAAATGTGGGGCTTCCCAAAATTGATGCAAGCCAAATTTAGCTCGATTTGGAGGAAAACCAAACCTTTAAGTTAATTTTCAAAAAAATCGGTTCTATTGGGGCTATATGAGGTAGTTGCGCGATCTGAGTAAGACTTGGTCAACAGACGTAAGGCATCCAAACCGAATATGGTTCGATTTGGATGAAAAACAAAAATGTTTTATTTATTCCGAAAAAAATGGGTGCTATATAATATAGTGGCCCGATCTGAATGAAATTAGGTTCGATTCCAAGGAAAAACAAAAGAGCTATGAAATAAAAACAATAAAATTGTCGACAGTTTGTATGGGAGCGACGCTAAAAGTGGGCGTGGGAAAAACATAAAATAACCTTGACCTGGGTGCATATTTATGGTTGTATCTTAGGTTGTATCTCTTGCATTTTCCAAGATCTAGATTATCTAGACATCCGGATGGACAAACGGACATGGCTAGATGGACTCGGCTTGTCGTGCTGATCAATTATAAACATACTTATTTCTGCCTGTTACATAGATTTCACATACTTAATATACCCTTGTACTATAGGTACAGGGTATAATAATATCAATCCATTATATAACATAGACGATTGCGCTAAAGAATCTACATTTAAGTTAGAACAAGCGTATAAGAGAGCAAGAATAATGTTAGAACAGCATAAATCTAAAAATAAGAAATACTGCGATATTAAAGAAATTAAAAAATTAAAATTGTAAATAGGATATAAAGTTTTACTAAGAAACGAAAGTTGCCCTAAATTGGAGAGAGTATATTTAGGTCCTTATTTACACTTTAATACTTTGAATAAATACTTATATTCCATAATAAAAAAATAATAATAATATACACAATTTACATTTCCATATTAATTACATTAAAATTACAAATTCTTATATATTCAATTAACAAAAAAAGAATTTTCAATTTGATAACTTCTTAATATTACGTCATTCTTATAAAAGGGGAGATGTCGTATGTGCATATAATGAGTACACACTGCAACACTTTGCTGCAATGTATATGTAAGTGCACATTTGCCCAAGCATTGTCGAGTGCAAAGGTAATATGATCGCACACACAAGCAAAGCGCTCCCAGCGTGGGAAATGCAATAACAGCAGATCCGTATGCCTAGCATTGCGCGTCAATGCCCAACGATAAATTATACACATTTACTGCTATAAGCTAAGGCAGCGAACATTTAACAAATACATAATAAATACCTAAAGCGACAGCAAGCGCATCGCTGGCCCCGCAGCGATGCAATAGAATAAAAGTCACACAAGCGAGCACATTGTCGCATTTGCTATACGGCGGGAATATCGATATATGTATATTGATATATTAAGTTAATGCAAATAATGATATATATATTCAGTTGTAAATATATCTTTTCGATATGTCGGTAATCGCTAGTGCTGAATTGAGCTATAGATATATGCATATTGATAAATTGAGTTATCGATATATGTATAAATGGAATTATCGGTATATGTATATCGATCAATTAAGGTTTTGATAAATGTATATCTATAAATTGAGTTATCGATACATTGAGTTAACTGTATATGTATATCCATAAATTGAGATTGATACATTGAGTGACCGGTATATGTATATCGATTAATTGAGATACCTATATATGTATATCTATAAATTGAGCTATCGGTATATATCGCTATATATATATATATAGAGTTATTAATAGAAGTTATATTATTATTGAATTATTGAAATTACAACAAGGGACACGAAAATAGATGGGCACATAATTTCTAGTAGTTCTACGAAAAACACAAAAACTAATTTGGCTAATTAAAATCTGCTAGTAATTTCACCATTAATCAGCTTATGTATACATATAACATTAAGCATAATTCTACGCTCTTCAACTCGCGTAGTGAGGGGGCTATTGGGGTCACAATTCAAACCACGGAGAGCTAACAGTAAACATTTCTTTTGAACAGACTGGTGATTCCTATATTGTGGACACCAAACACAAGATGCGTACTCCAAAATAGGTCACACCCGAGTAGTTGTATAAGGATCATCAAATTTCTTCGACCATCTCTTGATAAAACCCAGAACACTCACAACCTTATTGACGGTAATTGAAATATGTAAATCGAATTTCAATTTAGGGTGTAAAAGAACACCCAAATCATCAACTGTGTCGATCCGATCGATGAGCATATCGTTAAGAAGATACGATGTCTGAAACAGTGTGCTACGACAAAACGACATAACTTTGCATTTAGAACAGGTGAGATTTAGTAAGTTGACCTGACACCACGAATGGAAAGAATCAAGGCTATCTTGCAGCCTACAGTGTCAGGAAGAGTCGTTGAAGAACAAGCAAAGTTGAAGCCCTCAGGGGCTTAGAGTGAGAGTCATTAAAAACAACTTTCTGAGTGTTTAGGTTATGGTAGTCGGAAATCCACTGAAGAAGATGAGAAGCCAAGGAGAACCAACCTATGAATAAGTAAACTGTGATTTAGCGAGTCAAATGCTTTGCTGAAGTGAGTGTAAATGACGTCAGCTTGCATTTTATTCTTAAATCCTTGTATTACAAATGAAGAAAATTCTAGTAAGCTAGTGGTGGTACACCTACGCTTCGAAACCCATGCTGAGTAGATGATATAATACGGCCACAAAAATGTTGGAACTGTGAAGTTAATATATTTTCAAAAAGCTTAGGAATACCAGACTGGTTTGATATGAATCTTTAGTTTTGGACATTAGTCTTATTCCCCTTTTCATGGAGAGGAATAAGTAACGAATTAAGAATTAATTCTTTCCCAGAATGCAAAAACAAATCAAAAAGCTTCCAAATCGTCTTACAAAGCGCATCAGCGCAAAATCTGAGAATACACCCGTGAACGCCATCAGGACCAGGAAAAAGTTAGGCTTAATAAGCATTAAGCAATAAGCTTTCAGTGACCAGGGGAATTGGATGTTATTACACCTGTGTAAGCTATAAGGGTATATCTGATTAGACCGAGGAATACGTTGTTTGAAAGAGCTCTCCAAATAATTTGGCAATGCCTATATTCTTTATAGCATTCGGAATTAATGGCAGTGGACCTTGAACAAGCAGCAATATAACGAGGTTAGGAGGATATCCGAGGACCTCCGCAAGATTTTGAACTTCTTAAAAAGAATAGATTTGATATTTTATACTCGTACTCTAGTGCAGTAAGCGAGTATGCTGTATTCGTGCAAATGTATGTACCAGGCAGAAGGAAGCGTTTCCGACCCCATACAGTATATATATTCTTGATCAACATCAACAGCCGAGTCGATGTAGCCATGTCCGTCCGTCCGTCAGTCCGTATAAACACAAAGATCTGGAAGACTGTAAGACCTAGAGAGATCCAATTTCCTATGTAGGCTCCCCTTGCTGGGCGTCAGATCAAGTTTATTTTTAAATTTTGCCACGCCTCCTCCCGCCCCCGGACATCAATATAAGCCTTATATCTTCCACAAATTTGAACGCATTTAGTTGGAACTCGGTTTGTATATGTATTTGCACATCATCTACCGATTTCTTACGATTTTATAATAATTGTAGACAAAATCGTAAAAAAACACATTTTGTATGAGAACATACCAATACCAAAAAAAAAATTTTTCTTTTTAACTTTTGTGTGTCTTGAATAAATGATGAGTAGGTGAATCTTTTACTTGGAATATCGACCGTAGCATAGCGTTCTTACTTTTTTAAATTATACAACTGTGGAGTAAACCAAGGAACTTTATTAAGCCTAAAAGTACTAAAAATGGAAAAAAAAAAACATTTTTGTGGAAGAAGTCCATATCTGTACAAGTGTACAAGTATGAAGTATGACCAGTCTGATGACATTGTTATGACATTGTTAAGGCTAGCGAAATCAGCTTTTCTAAATGATTATGTTCTAGCTGACAAGTTGGAAGATGCAGATACCGCAGGAATAGGAAAATCCACAGTAACTTGTAATGATGGGTGAAACGCGTCTTCAGGAAGCAAAAGCGGACTGACTCTAGAGACCACTGAAATGGAAGGGTCAGAAGCAAATATCAAATCAAGATGGCGATTTAATGAGTTTGTTGCAAAATTAACTGTAGATGAGGACAATGTAAGTAGGCCGTCAAGAAATTCGTGTTGCCTTGAAAGTATAAAACCGGCTGAGTCGAACACAGAGGAAATCACAGATGTTGAAATCACCAAAAAGCAACAATTGATGAGTATCAGAAAGCATTAACGCGATTGACTGAATAGCAGTAAGATGATCCAAGTAAACAGAAATTTTGGAACGTTTAGGAATGTAAGAATGCAGTGATAAAGACAAAAATATTTCAGAGAGACTTTAGTACTTATATATATGTGGAAGCATAAGTAGTTTGAATATGCGGCGTGTGTGAATATATGTGAGAATTGTATTGAGTTTGTGTTAGTGCGTATTTGGGTATTTCACCAGAATCGCAAGTACATTGCGACATTGCATCAGCCTATTTATGTGTCTGTTTTGTTGTCTGCTTTACTATGTGTTTTAGGAAAGTCCCGTTTTGGCGGGGCGACAGCGTTTGCAGCTGTCGCCGAGTGCGGTTCGTACTCATTTAACGGAAAGTCCCGTTTTAACGGGGCGACAGCGTTTACAGCTGTCGCCGAGTGTGGTTCGTGTTCATTTAACGGAAAGTCCCGTTATGGCGGAGCGACAGCGTTTGTAGCTGTCGCCGAGTGTGGTTCGGTATAAAGGCACGCGAAAAAGGGAAGACACTAGTCAGTTGTGTTTCGGATCTCGGTGCGACCGAAACTCGCTGCGCCTAAAACGATGGAAACGAATAATGAAAATAACGATCGCTCCAACATATACAATTACGTTAGAAAAAATTAAGCAGAATTAGTTCCGACAGAAGCCCGGGATCAACAGCAATCAGTACGCCGCCACCCTGGCGAGATCAATCTATAGGCAGTACATTTTTATTAGAAAACATTGCAGAGTCTAAGATATCGGGCGTTAACCAAGTTTCCGTAAAAATTAAAATATGAAAATCAAACGATAGGCTGTCAGTGTAAAGTTTAGAGAGTTTAGATTTAAGGCCTCTGACATCTTGGTAGGCAAGAAAAGAAGATGAAGTTAGTTTTTTTGGGTACGGATTGTGCGGCAGCAGGGAGTCTAATCGGTATCCGATTTCTAGCTCTTACTTTAAACTCCTTCACGACTCTTTTTTTGACAGATTGTGTCAAAACAGTCGTCCGGAAACCTATCTTGAAAAAAAGGTATATTGCGCGTAACATTAAACCTAAACTTTTCTACCTAATCCTACAACTATGTAAACTAGTTTTGGCCTGAACATTGGCGGAAACATCTTCTGATGTAGATCTACGGCTAGTCTAGAAATAAAGATCATATTCAGCTTTGCAATGCCGATAAGAGGTCTAGGCAGGGCAGCCACATCAGTGGGTATGATGCTGTCGGAAAAAGTAAACGATACTGAGGGTCTGCTCTCATACAAAATGTTTTTTTTTACGATTTGGTCTACAACTGTTATCCGATTTTAGCGAAATTCGGCAAATCGGTAGATTATGTGCTTATGCATATCCAAACCAAGTTTCTACTGAACGCGTTAATTTGTGGGAGATACAAGGTTTCATGTATTTGCGAGGGGAGAGGGGGCGGTGCAAAATTTTAAAACAAACTTGATCTGACACCCCACAAGGGGAGGCTACATACCAAATTTAGTAACTCTAGCTCTCATAGTCTCCGAGATCTAGGGGTTCATACGGACGGACAGACGGACATGGCTGGATTGACTGGGTTGTTGATGCTGATTAAGAATATATATACCTTAAGCATATTTGCATTGCTGTAGGGTACCTTTTTGCTCAGGACCCAAATTGTACAACTTTGTTAATTGAAAACGAAAAACATCAGTCCTACCTTCTTCATAATTTTAAATAACCACTAAAGCAAATACAGATCAAGGCATTGTAAATTTGTTTTCAGAGTACTTTCAAACAACTTATTCCTCTCTCAAGTATCGGTCTGATCAGATATACCCTTATAGCTTACACAGGTCTAACAACACCCCACCTCCCTGAGTTACTGAAAGCTTATTGCTTAATGAACTTAAGTCTATTAAGCTTAACTTTTTCCTGGTCCTGATGGCGTTCGGGGTGTATTCTTACATTCGGCGCTGAAGCTATTTGTAAGACGATTTGGAAGCTTTTGATGTCTTTGAATTCTTCGTCTTTCCCTTCTTTCTTTCGTTTATTATTCCTCTCCATAAAAAGGGGAATAAGACTAATGCCCAAAACTACAGCTTTAAAAAAAAAAAAAAAATAAAAAAACTTCACAGTTCCAACATTCTTGTGGCTCTATTATATCATCTACTCAGCATGGGTTTCGAAGCGTAGGTATACCACCACTAGCTTACTAGAATTTTCTTCATTTGTAATACAAGGATTTAAGAATAAAATGCAAGCTGACGTCATTTACACTCACTTCAGCAAAGCATTTGACTCGCTAAATCACAGTTTACTTATTCATAGGTTGGTTCTCCTTGGCTTCTCATCTTCTTCAGTGGATTTCCGACTACTATAACCTAAACACTCAGAAAGTTGTTTTTAATGACTCTTACTCTAAGCCCCTTAGGGCTTCCACTTTGCTTGTTCTTCAACGACTTTTCCTCACACTTTAGGCTGCAAGATGACCTTGATTCTTTCTAATCTTGGTGTCAGGTCAACTTACTAAATCTTACCTGTTCTAAATGCAAAGTTATGTCGTCTTGTCGTAGCACACTGTTTCAGACATCGTATCTTCTTAACACTATGCCCCTTGATCGGATCGACACAGTTGATGATTTGGGTGTTCTTTTATACCCTAAATTGAAATTCGATTTACATATTTCAATTACCGTCAATAAGGTTGAGAGTGTTCTGGGTTTTATCAAGAGATGGTCGAAGAAATTTGATGATCCTTATACAAATACTCGGGTGTGACCTGTTTTGGAGTACGCATCTTGTGTTTGGTGTCCACAATACAGGAATCTCCAGTCTGTTCAAAAGAAATTTTTTCTGTTTGCTCTCCGTGGTGTGAATAGTGACTCCAATAGCTCCCTCCCTACATATGCAAGTTTTGTTCTGCTAATAAAGATTCTATCTCTTGAAAACCATAGAATTATCTTTAATGTTATTTTTTCCAGATTAATTAGACTTTAATTAGCCAAGTTAGTTTCTGTGTTTTTCGTAGAACTACTAGAAATTATGTTTCCATCTATTTTCGTGTCCTTTGTTGTAACTACAATAATTTCTACAACTATATCTCTATTAATAACTCCCTCAAATTGGTATACAATTTATAGATATACATATATCGATAACTTTATTGATCTTTATACATGTATCGGTAACTCAATGTATTTACATATATCAATACCTTATTATTTCGATAAAGAAATACAGTTAACTCAAAGTATCGATAATTCAATTTATAGGTATACATTTATCAAAACCTCAGTTTATCGATATACATATACCGATTACTCCATTTAAAGATAAACATATTTCGATAACTCAATTTATCAATATACATATATCGATATGACGTATTTCACCAGTTATCAAATCAAATTATTTCCGCCGTATATGAAACGCGACAATGTGTATTGTCGCGCAATGCTAGGCATACGGATCTGCTGATATTGCATTTCCCACGCTGGGAGAGCTTGGCTTGTGTGTGCGATCATATAGCCTTTGCACTTGACAATGCTTGGGCAATTGTGCACTAACATATACATTGCAACAAAGTGTTGCAGTGTGTACTCATTATATGCACAAGTTAACAAGAGTTAACGAAATAAGTCACTGGATGGGGCGAACTCTGCATTATCGTAAAATAAGCAGTTTCGTCTTCCGAGAGATGCCGATCGTACTTTTGCGGGGTAGCGACGGGCGTCGTTGCCGACAGCGGAGAGCTTATCTTTAGGAAGTTTAAGTTTAGTTTAGTGGTTCGTTGAAAGGCTGAGACGACTAATGTTCTGTCCTGACGACATTAATTACTTAATATTCACTTACATAAAATAAATGTTTAATATCATAACTACGCAACATATTAAATCATTACTGGCGCCCAAAACGATCGGACAACACCCGAGCTTAATTAATTAAAATCAATTAGCACGGAGACAACGCCCGCTAAGCGATAAGAAAAAAAGAAGAGGAATAAAGCCACACTAACAAAAGAGCCCGGAGACAACGCCGTCTCCAAGGTTAGGCAGTTACAATCATAAACTGCGCTCGCGGCAGATCTAAAAATAGATCGCTGCACTCACACCACCAAGCACCCCAAAATCAATTTGCGGGGGAGCGTTCGATTGCACTAAGAAGCTCGTAGCCCCCGAGTATAAATAAAAGGCAATTATTTGACCCCAAAATTGTACACCAAAGCGGACGGCTTTGGGCAGCGGCGACGATAGAGAGGAATTAGCACCAACACAACTTGAGAGCAGCTAAAAAAGAACATCGACAAGGGGGGATATATCAACATAGCCAATAAAAGAAGAACATGTAAGTGAAACTTTTTTTCAAATATCGCTTAAGTGTCATTAAAAAAACAAAAGCAAAAAAGTATAGCATAGAAAACAAAACAACATTCATATACAAAAAAACACACTCGGGCGTCTATGTTTCTTAGATCTGTATTTTCTTTCTACCTGCCTTATCTGTTGCGATGAGCGTGAGTAGGAAGCATAACACCACGAATGCATTGTTGTCGGTGGGCAAAACCAAAAGAAGTCTGTGTTTGAGGGAACTTGAATTTAACTCTCAAATAGAATAACTGATAACAGCGGCTCGGCGAAGCTGGGATTGACCGACGACTAAAACAAACGAAACGTGGGGGGACGAATAAGAGATAATTCGCATATGCCCATTCATAACAACATCAGCTACTTAGTAAAATTGCTCAACGAACTCAGCTAAGACTCTGAGATTGAAGAGTAGAAGGAATGAATGCAGCACAGATCCAAGCTATCATAGCTGCGGCGGTCAGCTCTGCACTGGCATCGCAAAAAGCTGACTTTGAGGAGCGTTTGCGAGTGGTAACTGACCAGCTGCAGGCTGCTAGAGTTCAGGCCCCAGAGGCCAAGGCCTACGAGCCAATTACCTTAAATCGAGACATACCTTGCGATGAGACTCTGGATGCGGTGAAAACGCTGCCAGAGTTCCATGGGGCCCATGAGCAATACGTCTCCTGGCGCCAAGCAGCAAAAGCTGCCTATAAGCTATACGAGGGACTTGTAGGCAGTTCAAAGCATTACCAAGCGGTCCTCATAATCAGAAATAAGATTAGAGGCTCCGCTGACTCGCTCTTGTCGTCGTTCAACACAGTGCTGAACTTTAAGGCAATCATCAATCGCCTCGATTTCACATATTCTGACAAACGTCCACTGCATTTGCTAGAACAAGAGCTTGTCACGCTCCGGCAGGGTGGCATGTCCATCACACAGTTCTATGAAGAGGTTGAGAAGAAACTCACCCTTTCACAAACAAAACGATCATGTCACAAGACGCCGCTCAAGCGCAATTTATTAATGAAAAGTATAGGGCCGACGCACTCCGTAGCTTCATTTCAGGTCTAAGAAGAGGCGTCACAGACATACTGTTTGCGGCGCAGCCTAAAGACTTGCCATCAGCTCTGGCAATGGCGCAAGAAATTGAGGCCAACCACGATAGGCATGATTTTGCGGCAAATTACGCAAGGGCATTAGAAAATAAGGGCCACAACCGAACCAGATACAGACAGGGGGGGGCAGAACGAGCCCGACCACTATAGAAGGCAATCAAAAAACCCATTTTACACGAGCAATCAGGGCAATCACCAAACAGATGGCCACCGTTGCCAAGATAAGGTGGAGATGATGGATGTTGACCCATCCTCTTCTAAGTTCCGTCAGCCAACTAACTTTCAAAAACGGCAAGGATCCAATTTAGCTATGACAAACTTTACTAACGGGCACCAACAAGGTGCGTTCAAGAGGGCGGCCAGTTCCCAGAGACTCTCCGACCAGCGCAGACAGAGGGTAAATCACCTCGCTCAGGAGGATCCGGACCAGTACGAACAACGGTACGAACAGTTAGCATCGGAGACAGCGGATGAGATCGATGAGGAAAATAAAGCCCGATACGACAGTGATACTGTCAATTTTTTGAGAGGAGAGTCCCTGCTCCCGTTCATTAAACGAACAGTATCTGGGAGAACACTAATCATTTTAATAGATACTGGGACCGCGAAAAACTACATCAAGCCGCTAAGGAACTTCAGGGAATTGTCCCTGTAGAAGCCCCATTCATTGTAAAATCTCTACACGGCTTTAACAAGGTACGGAAAAAATGTTTCCTCACTATGTTCGGCATTAAAAGCTCGTTTTTCATCTTGCCAGAGCTGTCAACTTTTGATGGCATCTTAGGGCTTGATACGCTGGCTGCGGCTGGCGCCAATATAAACCTGCGGACAAAGACACTCGACTTCGGACATAAATCTGAAAGAATCCTATTCCGCAAGTGCCCCAACGTCAACTTCACAAAAGTGGACGACATCGAGGTTCCGCCAACAGTAAAGAACGAGTTTCTCAGAATGATGTCCAACCGTATAAAGGCATTTGCAGATCCAACTGAAATGCTGCACTTTAATACGGCGGTAATGGCCACAATTAGGACCAAGGATGGAGAGCCGATCTACTCAAAAATTTACCCTTTCCCTGTAGGGGCCACAGGTTTCGTCAATGACGAAATAAAAGAACTATTGCGGAACAAAATCATTCGGCCGTTCAGGTCTCCGTACAACAATCCCATATGGGTCGTCGGAAAAAAAGGCACCGACGAGTTGGGTTCAAGCAAGAAACGGCTAGTCATAGACTTCCGCAAGCTTAACTCAAAAACCATACCAGACAAATACCCGATGCCTTGTATCTCCGTGATACTTTCAAATCTGGGGAAGGCACGATACTTCACCACCCTTGACCTAAAGTCAGGGTACCACCAAATACCGTTAGCTGAACTCGGTCGTGAAAAGACGTCATTTTCGGTAAACGGAGGTAAATATGAGTTCTGCCGTTTGCCATTTGGTCTCAGGAATGCATCTAGCATTTTTCAATGTACGTTGACGACGTCATCGTATTTTCAAAGAGTGTGGCAGATCATGTCAGAGACATTGACACCGTGCTCAGCAGCCTCCAGGACGCAAACATGAGGGTGTCAAAGGAGAAGTCCCAGTTCTTCTAGGGACAAGTGGAATTCCTTGGTTTTGTGGTGCCAACCGAGGGCACAAGAACAAGCCCCGATAAGGTCAAGGCCATTCAGGAATTCAGACAGCCCTCCACCCTGTTTGCGGTAAGATCCTTCTTGGGTCTTGCTAGTTACTACAGGTGCTTCATAAAAAACTTCGCTCAGATAGCAAGGCCTACTTCCAGCATTTTGAAAGGAGAGAATGGTAAAATCAGCAAACAGCGCTTGAAAGCTATTCCCATACAGTTTGATGAGGTACAAAAGCAGGCCTTTGATAAACTTAAGAATATTTTGGCGTCGGAAGACGTTATTCTCGACTACCCAGACTTCAACCAACCGTTCGACCTAACCACTGATGCTTCATCCAGCGGCATCGGGGCGGGGCTGTCGCAAGGTAATAGACCCATAACCATGATTTCTAGGACTCTGAAGGACAGAGAGCTAAACTATGCGACCAATGAGAGGGAACTACTGGCCATAGTTTGGGCCCTAGATACGCTTCGTCACTACCTATATGGGAAGAGTGACATTACTATCTACACAGACCATCAGCCATTGATTTTCGCAGTTTCTGATAGAATCCCAAATTCCAAGATAAAACGTTGGAAAGCGAGAATAGAGGAGTACGGCGCGAGAGTTTTATACAAACCAGGCAGCGACAATCATGTAGCGGATGCTCTGTCGAGGCAAGATATTAATGCCTTAGAGAGCCAGAAGCAGATCTAGGAACCAGTTCTTATTAAAGGGAGGGTGGTCCACAAACATAATTTGAGGTAGGTAAGGAATTATGTTTAGGAAACAGGTTTTCTAGCACTAAGTTCAGATAAATAAGGGAAATTCATAGTTAAGTAAGGGAAACTGTATAACATAGTTAGTAAGTGGCTGTGTCCCTCATTTCTTATAGGATATCCGTTCGATATTTTTGCATCCTAGCAATCATACCGTTGACAGCTTTGACCGACTTAAAACTGACAAATAATCACATATTCGAGAACACAAACACAGATCAACGCCCTCACCGATACCGTCAACCAGTTATTAAAAGTAAACAGAAAGGAAGAAATCAATACTTCCCACCTTTATAAGATCCTTTTAACCAGAAACAGAATCTTGACGCTCGAATTGCAAAACCTAATGATTGCCACCATTTTGGCTATAGTAAATATTGTAAATCCAGCTATCATCGATGATGACTTAGGGGCGATTTTGAAGAAAGGTTCCATAGATATCAGCGTTACCCAATTATTGGGCGCTGCCAATGTGAGGGCACTAGCTAATAAGGAATTCATAATTTTTGTAATCGAAATACCTAGACCTAAGTTCATTTGCAAACAGATAACTATCTTCCCAGTCGCACACAAAGGAATAGCGATCCGGTTACCCCAGAGCATCTTAGCAGAATGCGGCAACAAAGTCATCGCCGCCTCATTACCCTTCTGCAAGGAGGCACCAGCGAATAGCTGCGCACAAGACCAGGCTGCTCACATCAACGAATTAATGAAATAAGTCACTGGATGGGGCGAACTCTGCATTATCGTAAAATAAGCAGTTTCGTCTTCCGAGAGATGCCGATCGGACTTTTGCGGGGTAGCGACAGGCGTCGTTGCCGACAGCGGAGAGCTTATCTTTAGGAAGTTTAAGTTTAGTTTAGTGGTTCGTTGAAAGGCTGAGACGACTAATGTTCTGTCCTGACGACATTAATTACTCAATATTCACTTACATAAAATAAATGTTTAATATCATAACTACGCAACATATTAAATCATTACTCACATACTACATCTCCCCTTTCATAAGAATGACGTAATATTATGAAGTTATCAAATTTAAGAATCTTTTTTTGTTAATTGAATATATAAGTATTTTTAATTTTAATGTAATTAATATAGAAATATAAATTGTGTATATTATTAATATTATTTTTTTTTTATTATGGAATATAAGTATTTATTCAAATTATTAAAATTTAACACAGTTCGAATTAGTCAGTCACACAGAGTGCAAGTGTCTACGCTTATCGTGTAATACTTCTAAAAACAACAGCACAAAACAAAATTCCAAAAACTTACAAAGGCAAAACTCAGTGAAATCCAATTATAGAACAGACAACTGTTAACCATCCAACGGCAAGAAACAACAACAACTAATTAAAAAACAACAAAAAGCCATACAATGCGGGATCCACCTGCGCAGCAGGTCTAATACCCTACTATTCAAAATAGGAAAATCAAAATCCCTAACTAATCAATGTTTCGGACCTAAATACTTAATCATGAAACGCACTGATGACAATAAAACGCAAGCAAATTATTCACCTTTCCAAATTAAAAAAACTATCGATAACTTTTGCGGTGGTGAAGTGGAAGAGTGCAAAGTCTTAGCAAACGGAGCATACTAAATAAAAACAAAAACAATGCATCAAGCCTCCAAAGTCATTCAACTAATAGCACTAGACAACCAAACAAATGTAGAAGTCTCAGAACATAACACACGCAACTACACCAAAGGTGTTATTTACTGCAACAACCTGCGCGAAATCGTAGAAAGCGTAATTCTCCAAGAACTCAAGCAAGACAACGTTATAGAAGTAAAAAAATACTAAAAAAAACAACAAGACAAACTGCAAGAAACCGGCTTAATAATACTTACTTTCGCAACAATCGACTTACCAACAGATATTAAAATTGATAAGCAGAAAGCTAACATACGCCCGTATATACTACTACCACTCCGATGCCGCAATTGTGGCAGAATTGGACACCCTACCAAGTTTTGCAAGAGCGAAAAAATGTGCCTAGACTGCGGAATCGTCGACCACAAAAACACAGAAGATGAGAAATGCACCAACATCAAAACCTGTATAAACTATAAGGAAAGCAAATTACTAACTTATCATCATAGTATTTTCGATCGCAACTGCTCTACCTTTATCAAAAACAAAGAAATACAAGCCATACGCACCATCGAAAAGACATCGTTGAAAGAAGCATACCAACTATACAATGAACGGCACAAACTACAACAAGCCACTTACGCAGCAACAACTCAACTGACAAGACAACAACATCACCCTCCAAGTTTGGACTAGCATCGTAACCCAACTGACACCACCAGGAAAGTATTACAATACAAAGACTCCAGCACAAGCCTCTCACCGTCAACGTCAACAAAAACAAATACCTACCTACCCGCCTCATCTTGACTCCCAAATAATTGATGAAACTAAGCTTAGAATATTCCAAAAAAAACAATAACATTTCAAAATTAACAGCCCCTCTTAAATCTAAAAACTTAAAAAAAACAAAAAAATTATAGCAACCTAAAAGGCAACCTTCAACACGACTCCCCATAACTGCTGAACAGCTATGAGATGTCACGGCCAAAACACATCATATCTGATCTCACTGATTCCTCAAAAGCCAAAAAGTAAAAACACCAAAACCACCAAAAACAAAAAAACACACTTACTCACCTGGACCTCACCCTCTGCTGCCCCGAATTATTCCCTAACAACAGCTGGAAAGCATTAGAAGACTTCCACGGCAGCGATCACTCACCCATCATTACAAAACTATTCTTAGTTAACTCTACGAACAAGCCAAAATACATACCGAGGTTTATAACCGACAAAGCAGACTGGACTCTATTCTCAAAACACACACAGCAATTAACTGAAAAATTAGTAGTCAGTAACAACATAAATAAAGAAACAGCCACCATACAGAAAATCATTCGCAATGCAGCTCATTTTTGCGATCCCCCAATCATTCCCACACAAGCACCCAAAAAATGTTCCCTGGTGGAACAATCAGCAACATTTGCTTAGAATAAATAAGGTATTGTCATGGAGAAAACTAAAAAAGAACATTAACACAGAAAACATAATTAGATACAAACGAGATAACGCCTTATTCCGACGCACACTAAAAATAGCTCAAAAAAGGAAAAGCACCAACACATACACATCACAAATAAATTCACAAACTCCTGCGCAAAAAATATGGCACAACATTCGACGCTTTTGTGGCTTTAATCCGTCCAAGAGCATCCACTGAATATACAACCCAAAATCATCCCAATACTCAACCGACACATCCGAAATCGCAAACATGCTCTGCAAAAATTGGTCAGACACAGCTAATGACTCCAACTTCCCAGCACCCTGCTTAGCCGCTAAACAAGCAGCAATAGCGGCAAATCCTACCGCCACCTTCAATAACAAAGCATCAGCTATCGAAGGCGATATTTCAACGCTTGAATTCAATGCAGCAATATACTCCCTAACTGGCAAAACACCCGGACTAGATAGAATCAATTATGCAATGATAAAGAACATAGACAATAGTACAAAAACTCGCATAATACACCTATAAAACGCTGTCCTTAACAACTACATCCCACAAGTATACAAGACTAGTATTATAATCCCAATTCTCAAACCATCCTCCCCAAAAACCGAAGTAAACTCATTCCGACCTATATCACTAAACCCCTGCCTATCAAAAGTATTGGACAAAATAATTGCAAAAAGACTGTGGTGGTTTGTTACCAACAACAAACTCATACACAACAGCCAAGTTGGTTTCAAGAAAGGCAAATCAACAATAGATAGTTTACTTCTCGTAGACCATCTCATAGCTAGAACGCTTTCAAAAAGAAGCCACACATCAATAATTTCACTTGACTTCACCAAAGCTTTCGACAGAATAGGACTACACACCATACTCGAACAACTAAAAATATGGCAAATCGGACCCAAAATATACAACTACGCTAAAAACTTCATGACTAACAGAAAAATTATAACTAAAATAGAGCAAAATTACTCAACAGCGCAACCACTACACAATGGCATTCCACAAGGCTCCCCCCTCTATGTAATTCTCTTTATCATAGCATACAACAAACTGACCTCTGCATTATCCTTGAATAAAAACATTCAAGTTAGCGCATATGCTAATGACTTCAACCTAATTCTTAAAATCCCTAACTCCAAAAACCAAGACATCGATCTAACCCTACTGTTTTCCCAAATATCAGAATGGTGCGAATACTCCGGAGCCCAGTTATCAACAACAAAATGTAAACACCTACATATCTGTCGCAAACATGACTGCTCTTGCAACGTCCCTACTGGCAACCTCAATTCAATTACCAATTCCGCAATAAGGCTAGCACTCGGTGCTTTCAGAACTACTCCAGTCAATAACATGCTATATGAGACACAAATACCTCATATACACATAAGAAACCTTGACAACAACAAAAAATTCAAAAACATCTTCACAGATGGCTTACAAATAAACAACATTACACCATATGCAATAACCGACGAACACAATATAATTAAAACAGGCATAATACCCTTCTTCTCAACAGTCTTCTCAGCTGAAGCCATTGCAATTACAGAAGCCCTCAATATTTTCAAAAACAAACCTGGCAAATACGCTATATATACTGACTCCCTTTCAACTATAAACGCTTTTTTAAAAATTACCAACAACTCCGACTATTACCCATCCATCATCCGAAACACCCTCACCAAACATTATGAATTGAATTAGCTGACATGAATTAGCTGACAGCGTCGCAAAAAATGGAACGAAATCCCCACTCATCCTTACCCCAAATTACAACTTAAAAGACATTAAAAAAATACCTAAAAAACACTCTCAATACAGAAACAAAACATACTCTGCACAAAACATCCGATTGGTATTATTATTATTATTATTATGATGCATCTAAATATGACCAATACCTCAAACTTAGATCTCAATAACAAAATGTCAAGATACAACCAAATTAAAATCACAAGGCTCAGACTTGGCCATACCAACCTGACACAATAACACTGCCTCAACCTGTCATCAGACAATACATGTCCATTCAGCAGAAGCGCAATAGTATCTATTACCCATATCCTAAAAGAATGTCCTCCTTTCAATACAGCGTACGCTCAAATATTTAAAAATAAAGACCCCATACAACCCACACCAAAAAATGCTACAATTATTTTAAAGTTCCTTAGACAAACAAATATTATAAATAAAATCTAGACATATCAAAGAGTCGAAGGCCTCAGCAGCCAGTACTCTATAATTAAGTTAATTAGTTATAATTTTATATTATAAGTTAACTGTATATAAATAAATAAATAAAAAAATTAAAGTTTAAATAAAGACCTAAATATACTGGTTCCAATTTATGTCAACTTTCGTTTCTTAGTAAAACTTTATCTCCTATTTGCAATTTTAAGTTAATTTCTTTCATATCGCAGTATTCCTTATTTTTAGATTTATGCTGTTCTAACATTTTTCTTGCTCTCTTATAAGCTTGTTCTCACCTAAATGAGATTCTTTATCGTAATCGTCTACGTTATATAAGGGATTGATCGTATTTTACCCTGTACCTACAGTAAGAGGGTACATTAAGTTTGTGAACTCTATGTAACAGGCAGAAATAAGTGTTTCCGACCACAAAAAGTATATATATTCTTGATCAGCACGGCAAGCCGAGTTCATCTCGCCATGTCCGTCTGTCCATTCAGATGTATGAAAATCTAGATTTTGGAATATGCAAGAGATAAAAACTAAGCATTTGCCTTTAAATTTTCCATAAATATGCACCCAGCTCAAGTTTATTTGATGTTTTTCCCACGCCCACTTTTTTGCGTGGCTCCCATACAAACTATCGGCAATTTTATTGTTTTTATTTCATAGCTCTTTTGTTTTTCATTGGAATTGAACTAAAGTTGGGAATTATATGTCCTAGAGGTATCTTCATTAATTGACCAAATTTTATTCAGATCGGGCCACTATATTATATAGCACCCATTTTTTCGGAATAAATAAAACATTTTTGTTTTTTATCCAAATCTAACCATATTCGGTTTGTATTCATATTAGCCCCAATAGAACCGATTTTTCGAAATTAACTTGAAGGTTTGATTTTCCTCCAAATCGAGCTAAATTTGGTTTGTATCCATTGTAGGAAGCCCCACATTTACAGACAAAACTTTATTCAGGTCAAACAACTTGTCATATAGGCATATAACCGATTTTTCTGAACGAGCACCAAATATTTGTTTTCATCCAAATCGAGCCAAATTTTGTTTTACCTATCTTATGAGGCTCCACATCCGCAGACAAAATTTAATGCAACTCGGACAATTAAATCACATAGCCCTCATAGAATCACATTTCATTCTGATTCCGAACCGCAAACAATATATATGTATATTCTTAATCGGAAGCCAAATTTGGCACGGCCCGATAATAGAGCGGAATCAAAACAAACACCGAAACGCTCCTATGTAGTCGATGAAAAACACAAAGCTATACTCCTAAGTGTTCATTACGGAACAATCGGTTATATGGTAACTATATGTAGTTCTCCGATCTTGATCAGAACTGGCCAGTGGACGTAGGGTCTCCTCAAATTAATGCAAGCCGATTTTGGTTTGATTTGGATGAAAAACAGAAAAGTTATGCTGCTAAGTGTTCAATCCGGAACAATCGGTTATATGGGAGCTATATGATATATTTGTCCGATCTTGATCAGATAAGGCCAGTAGACGTGTGGTTTATTTAAATTGATACAAACCGAGTTTGGATTGATCTTAAAGAAAAGCAGAAAAGTTATACTACTAAGTGATCATTCCGGAACAGTCGTTTGTATGGGAGCTATATGATATAGTTGTCCGATTTGGACATAACAAAGGAAGCATCTGGTAAAAATTTTAGCTTTCTAAGATCTTTGTGTTGAAACCGACCGACATGGATATATCGATTCCCCTTGTCATGCTAATCAAGAATATATATACCTTACATGGTCAGAAAAGCTTCCTTCTATGCGTTGCAAGCTTCCTGAAAAAATAAATATACCATTTTGTAAATAGTATAACGACGTCAGTTTGCTTTTTATTCTTAATAGTGGTAGACCTGCACTTCATAAGCTCACGCTGAGAAGTTAAATTTATAGAACTACTAGGGTGTTGTATCTGTGAAGTTCAGATTTGTTCAAAAAGCTTATGGATGGCGGTCAGTTTTGATCCCCTATAGTTGCAGGTATCAGTTTTGCTCCCTTTTTATGGAGAGGAATGAAAAACGACTCCTTCCAGAAAGAAGATAAAGACGAAGAATTTAAAGGTAGATAAAAAAGCTTCCATATCGGCTTGCATAACGCAGAATCTGAGGATACATCCAGGAATACCATCAGAACCAGGAAAATGTAAAAGGCCCTAAATCTAAGCTCCCTTAACTTTACACTTTTGATTTTCAGATTTTAATATTTACTTAATGCTTCCTGAAGACCCGTTTCATCCATCATTACACGTTATTATGGATCTTCGAATTTGTCGCCTAGAACCTATTAATTTAAAAGGGCTGATTTCATTAGCCTTAACGATGCCATCCTTCGAGCAGACTGGTCATATTTGTATACTTGTACGGACTTTAGAGATTGTTCCAGTTAGGCTGAAGAAGCCATCTTGGCTTACTCCTAACTTAAGAATCTAGACTCTTCAGAAAGTTCAAGAACTATGTAAGAAGGTCCTGAGACTATTCCTGGATGTTTTTTCAGATCCTGCGCTAATGCAAGCCTATATGAAAGCTTCGTCATTCTCTTCTTCCTGGAAGGAGTCATTTATCATTACTCTTCATAAAAAGGTACCAAGATAAATCCCCAAACTATAGGGGCATATTCAAACTTTACACAATTCCTAAGCTTTTTGAAAGAATCTGAACTTCACAATAGCAATATTCTAGTGGTTCTATAAATTCAACTTCTCGGCATGGGCATATGAAGCGCAGGTCTACCACCATTAATTTACTAGAATTTTCTTCTTTTGTTATACAAGGATTTAAGAATCAAATACATACTGGCGTTAATTAAACTGACTTCACCAAAGCATTTGACTCGGTAAATCACTGCTTATTTATACAAAACTTGGATCTCCTTAGCTTCATATCCTATCTTCTTAAGTGGATTTCCGACTTTCTTAAGAGTCAGAAAGTTATTTTTAAAAATTGATTTTCTAAGCCCGTTATAGCTTACATCAGGGTTATCGCAGCGTATCCACCTCGGTTCCCTTCTCTTAACCCTATTTATCAGTGATTTGCCGCAGGTGCTGTCCGTAAATCTTTGCCTTTCCTTTTTAATTACTCTTCCTCCTGTTTTAGGTTACAAGAACCCCTTGATGCATTCCAATCGTGGTGTCAGGTCAACTTTCCAAATCCTAACTATTTTACCTTGCGTCGTATTGTCTTAGCATACACTTCTGACATCGTGCCTTCTTAACGATAGGCTTCTCGATCGGATCAACGCAGTTGATGTCTTGGGTGTTCATTTAGACCCCAAATTAAAATTCGACTTACACATTTCAATTACCGTCCATCAGGCTGTGGGTGCTCTGGATTTTATCAAGCGTGGGTGCTCTGAGTTTTATCAAGCGATGGTCGAAGGAATTTGAAGATCCTTACAAAACTAAACTAGTGTATACTTCTCTAGTCAGAAATATTTTGGAGTACGCATCGTGTGTTTGATGTCCAAATTACAGAAATCACCAGGACCGTATTGAGTCTGTTCAAAAGAAATTTTTCCTTTTTGCGCTCCGTGGGTTGAATTGGGACCTCAATAACCCCCTCCCTCCATACTCAATTAGGGTGCTGCTAATAAACCTTCGATCTCTTGAAAATCTTAGAATTACGCTTAATGATATCTTTATACATAAGCTGATTGCGCTCCGTGGGTTGAATTGGGACCTCAATAACCCCCTCCCTCCATACTCAAGTAGGGTGCTGCTAATAAACCTTCGATCTCTTGAAAATCGTAGAATTATGCTTAATGATATCTTTATACATAAGCTGATTAATGGTGAAATTGACTCGCCGTCTTTAATTAGCCAAATTAGTTTTTGTGTTAATCGTAGACCGACTAGAAATAATGTGCCTATCTTTCTTCAGCACCGTAATTTAAACTATCTATTTCATCAACCTTTTCGTGTCCTCTGTTGTAACTACAATAATCGCTTTAACTTGATCTCTAATAATAACTCCCTTAACGCAAACAAACATCTATACTAACGCAACTAGCTAGTAGATAACGTAAATTGTTGTAGTTTTTCCTATCATTGAAAGTGTCGTGGGTCCACTTGAAAGTCAAAGGACTATGATGAGCCAAATTAATTTTTCTGTCAATCGTAGAATTACTCGAACTATGTTCCTATCTATATTCAGCATTGTAACTCAAACTATGTTTTGCATGAACCTTTTCTCTTACCATCTATATTAACATTTCTGTTAATACAAATGAAACATCTATACAAACGCCTCTAGCAAAAAGATAATGTTAATGTTTTTTCGTCTTTCCTTTTATTGAAAGAAAGCTCGAGTCCTCGTTGTGCGGGTGTGGGTGCTTTTAGCGAGTGCTTCTAGCCTGGGTTTCTCGCGTAACAAGCCCCGTGTTATGGTGTCGCTGTATGACCACTTGAACGTACTGCGCATTGTATGTCAACGTCCCGTTATATACAAACAAATTTTTTTTTACACATTTAGTTAAAATTAGGTTTGTAAATGCATAAGTACCTTATCAGTCGACGTGACAAATTTCATAAGTTACTTTTTTTTAACTTTGTATAGAAATAATCAATTTTTTTTGTTGGCAGTCAATGATAATCAAACGCTACTTTGTCGCCATGTAGAAGCTAATAAAACTGATGAAATGATGTCCATACACGAAGAATTTAACTTATTAGATGATGTTAGGTATGAAATAACTACTGTTTTAAACTTAAAAACACAATCAACAAAATTGCTCCTAATATTAACTTCGCAGGCAGGGCCAAATGTGCAGTCGATGCTTGCGCACAATAGATGATCGTACTACAATCTTTGACCAACATTCATCAGTAGCTCCGTCTGAACAGGAGGACGATGAAGAGGAGAATAATTCATTCGCCAGTGAAGATCAGCTCATCGAAGTACTCAGCAACGACCTCAGATGGCAATTAAGCAATAATAATTCCAAAGAATTTAAAAAGGTAATATTATTCTTTTTATGCTCGTACTAGTAGAGCAGAATAAATTGTATTTGCTGAAACGTATGTTCAAGTATTTATTGGTCTTTAGTCCCAGCATATAAGCTGGGACTGTTTTATTCGTCACAACCCAGCACTTCAACTGTCTGGACTCAACGGAGATTTATATAACAGCCTGAAGCCACAGCGACGACTGTATTACTAATGAATGCAACATAGAGTTCTGTTACACTCATTACACCCGCAGAGGGAAAGCCCCGCCTCATACAAATATATATAAATTCATAGCTTATAGTTTTTAGTTTTTAATCGTCTAAGGTAAATAGTCAAACTATAGATAATAAATGAATTAAAAAGCCAAGTCGATATAGCCATGTCCGTGTGTCTGTCTGTCTGTCCGTCCGTTTCTATACGAACTACTCTCCCAATTTTAAAGTTATCGACTTGCTCGCAATAGACTCATATTCTGCTCATATGTAAAAATCATAAAAATCGGACCACTATAGCAAGTAGATCCCATATAAATTACAAATTTCAGTTCGAATTAGTCAGTCACACAGAGCGCACGTGTCTACGCTTATCGTGGAATACTTCTAAAAAAAGAACAGCGCAAACCAAATTCCAAAAACTTACAAAAGCAAAACTCAGTGGAAATCTAATTATAGAACAGACAACTGTTAACCATCCAACGGCAAGAAACAACAACAACTAATTTAAAAACCACAAAAAGCCATACAATGCGGGATCCACCAGACCTGCGCAGCAGATCTAATACCCTACTATTCAAAATAGAAAAATCAAAATCCCCAACTAATCTATGTTTTGGACCCAAATACTTAATCATGAAACGCACTGATGACAATAAAACGCAAGCAAATTATTCACCTTTCCAAATTAAAAAAACTATCGATAACTTGTGCGGTGGTGAAGTGGAAGAATGCAAACTCTTAGCAAACGGAGCATACGAAATAAAAACAAAAACAATGCATCAAGCCTCCAAACCCATTCAATTAATAGCACTAGACAACCAAACAAATGTAGAAGTCTCAGAACATAACACACGCAACTACACCAAAGGTGTTATTTACTGCAACAACCTGCGCGAAATCGTAGAAAGCGTAATTCTCCAAGAACTCAAGCAAGACAACGTTATAGAAGTAAAAAAATACTAAAAAAAACAACAAGACAAACTGCAAGAAACCGGCTTAATAATACTTACTTTCGCAACAATCGACTTACCAACAGATATTAAAATTGATAAGCAGAAAGCTAACATACGCCCGTATATACTACTACCACTCCGATGCCGCAATTGTGGCAGAATTGGACACCCTACCAAGTTTTGCAAGAGCGAAAAAATGTGCCTAGACTGCGGAATCGTCGACCACAAAAACACAGAAGATGAGAAATGCACCAACATCAAAACCTGTATAAACTATAAGGAAAGCAAATTACTAACTTATCATCATAGTATTTTCGATCGCAACTGCTCTACCTTTATCAAAAACAAAGAAATACAAGCCATACGCACCATTGAAAAGACATCGTTGAAAGAAGCATACCAACTATACAATGAACGGCACAAACTACAACAAGCCACTTACGCAGCAACAACTCAACTGACAAGACAACAACATCAACCTCCAAGTTTGGACCAGCATCGTAACCCAACTGACACCACCAGGAAAGTATTGTAATACAATACAATAATACAATACGAAGACTCCAGCACAAGCCTCTCACCGTCAACGTCAACAAAAACAAATACCTACCTACCCGCCTCATCTCAACTTGACTCCCAAATTATTGATGAAACTAAGCTTGGAATATTCCAAAAAATAAAACAATAACAATTCAAAATTATCAACCCCACATAAATCTAAAAACCTAAAAAAACAAAAAATCGTACACAATTATAGCAACCTAAAAGGCAACCCTCAACACGACTCCCCATAACTGCCGATCAGCTATGAGATGTCACGGCCAAAACACATCATATCTGATCTCACTGATTCCTCAAAAGCCAAAAAGTAAAAACAAACTTCTCTTGCAACGTCCGTACTGGCAACCTCCAGCTAACAAACGTTAACAGCATAAAACTCCTTGGTATCACATTTAGCAACAGATACAACTGGAAGGCTCACGTAAAATCCTTAAGAACTTCACTAGACAAAAAACTTAACATTATAAAATGCCTTTCCAACTCCAAGTTCAATTGCCACACATCTTCTTTAATAAAAGTCACCAATGCTATAATAATCTCAAAAATCGATTACTGCCTCCCCCTGTTTGGCTCAGCGCCCCAGAGTAACACCCAACCCCTCAATTCAATTACCAATTCCGCAATAAGGCTAGCATTCGGTGCTTTCAGAACTACTCCAGTCAATAACATGCTATATGGGACACAAATACCTCATATACACATAAGAAACCAAATCGCAACAGCTGAACTCTGCAAACCAATAATAAATTCACACAACTCACTTATCTTAAACATAATTAAAAACTACAAAACTCGAAAGAAATTAAAATACGAATCAACAATGGACAGAATCATCAGCACTGCAAAAACATTCGGTATTCCGCACACACAGTATCCCCGAAACCCCATAATACATACCCCCCATGGCACCTACACAAAATCTCAATCGACTCCTCCCTCAGTGAGTACCCAAAAACCTCAACCCAACCTCTCACATACAGAAAACTGTTTCTAGAAATCCTTGACAACAAGAAAAAATTCAGAAACATCTTCACAGATGGCTCACAAATAAACAACATTACAGCATATGCAATAACCGACGATCACAATATAATTCAAACAGGCATAATACCCTTCTTCTCAACTGTTTTCTCAGCTGAAGCCTTTGCAATTACAGAAGCCCTCAATATTTTCAAAAACAAACTCCCTTTCAACTATAGACGCTTTTTTGAAAATTACCAACAACTCCGACTATTACCCATCCATCATCCGAAACACCCTCACCAAACACCACCCAAAATTCAAAATCATTTGGATTCTCGGATATGTAGGCATAGGGGGTAATGAATTAGCTGACAGCGTCGCAAAAAATGGAACGAAATCCCCACTCATCCTTACCCCAAATTACAACTTAAAAGACATTAAAAAAATATCTAAAAAACACTCTCAATACAGAAACAAAACATACTCTGCACAAAACATCCGATTGGTATCAATCTATGCATCTAAATATGACCAACACTTCAAACTTAGATCACAATAACAAAATGTCAAGATACGACCAAATTAAAATTACAAGGCTCAGACTTGGCCATACCAACCTGACACACCAACACTGCCTTAACCTGTCATCAGACAATACATGTCCATTCTGTCCTCCTTTCAAAACAGCGTACGCTCAAATATTTAAAATAAAGACCCCATACAACTGTTATCTCAACCCACACCAAAAAATGCTACAATTATTTTAAAGTTCCTTAGACAAACAAATATTATAAATAAAATCTAGACATATCAAAGAGTCGAAGGCCTCAGCAGCCAGTACTCTATAATTAAGTTAATTAGTTATAATTTTATATTATAAGTTAACTGTATATAAATAAATAAATAAAAAATAATTTACAAATTTATACAATAGATGGCGCTAACAAAATGTTATTTGCAAGCCATACAGCGTTATTTGTCCCCTTTGTCTTTCTCTTTCTAACAGATTTCTTGGTATGTGAATGTGTTGCATGTATGTACATGTATATTTATATCTATATAAAAATTCGTGTGTTTGTATAACATAATGCTCGCCCAAACTATTTGAAGGTAATTAGAAAGAAGATTGTTAGGAGGGCTGTTGTTTTAGCTGAATTAACATACGTTCTACACTTCTAAGTATTCTCTCGTTTTTCTAGTTCTGCAATGGTATATAAGGTTCGGATATACGTAGTTAGCATTCATCTCTTGTTTTATTTGGATATTACTCTGTTTATATACAATTTGTGGTTCTTACAATATAAGGGGTGACGTATTGACAAGTGTATATATGATGCGCATTGTGTGCTTATGAAACTTACCTGCAAAGTAGTTAAAAATAAAAACTATTTGTAAATTTCAACAGATTTCAAGTGCCTGTGTTCTTGTTGGCCCATATGTTTGCATGCTGTTTCAGACATCCCTGTAGTCTCAAGTAGGTATGCGGATGTACTCCTATATATATTTTTATTAATATGTCGTGTTGTATTTCTAAATAGGCCGTAGAGTAGGTGTTCAACACTAAATAATCTTGATTCCAGTATCATGTGTGTTCCTGAATGCAGAACCCAATGGCGGTTGTCGAATGTATTTTCATTTTGTCATGAAGCTTGCAATGCACAGAAGGAAGCGTTTCCGACCATATAAAGTATATATCCTTGATCAGCATGACAAGGGGAGTCGTTATGGCCATGTCCGTCTCAAAAGATCTCAGAAGTCTGAGATCTGAGATCTCAGAAGACTTAAGCTGAAATTTTTTGTATTTGATGCTTCCTATATCTGCACGCTGGTTGAGTTAAAGATTCGTTCGCGTTGGATTGGATTCAGTTTGGATAACCATATCATTTACCTGCCATGAACTGATTGTTTCAGAAGAGAAAAACGGAAAGAGTATGCCATGAAATAAAAAACAAATTATTTCAAGCAGGTTAATAAATGTTCTAATACGAAAAGAAAATTGTAAGAAGAAAGATTAATGCTCAAGCACAGCGTCACCGGAGCTTGCGATTTCATGCCGCGGAATGTGAACGCAATACAGTAGCCCGCTCACGATCTAGAGACCCCGCTTGGGCGAGAAGTATAACAGTGGCGAAATACTGCTGACCACTTTGCCCGTCAACTAAGCCCTTTATATTGTATTGTGTAACGGGATACAATAGTCCGCTCACAGATTCGAGAGGACCCGATTGTGCGAAAAGTAAAGAAATAATTTACAAATTACTGAGGTACAGTACATGTCTAGAAAAGGGAGAATGAGAGTGTGCAACCAATTCAAAGCAGAGACGAGCTTTTAATGTTCGCCAATAACACACATGGGCTTCGCTGTCCCCCCAGCTGTAAGTCTTTTGAATATTCTGTATGTATTAGGTTTAAGTATTGGCTACGCTGTATTATTTATGTAAGTTTCAATTTATATGTACGTATAGTGTGCATATCTCTAAGTGTTGTTGTTGTTTGTAAAGTCCGTAGACAGATAAATAATAATAGACAGAGCACCTCACCCACAAAAAATAAATAAAAAAGTGTTGCATACTTTCGAGTGTGACGAATATAAAATAAATAAAAAGTACGGGTATCTTATAGTCGGAATTTCGACTATAGCGTTCTTACTTGTTTGTTATTAAAGCGTGGAGTCCCACGGGGCTCTGCTTTAGGACCACTATTAATTTATATTTATGTCAATGATCTTTCTTGTTTTGTGTCAAATTGTGAGTTGCAGATGATGTCCATATGTATGTTAGTCGTCCTTTGAGTAGAATGAATGAATGTGTAAGCGTATGTAACAACGATCTTCTGAAAATCAGTGGGCATTTATCAATGGATTGGAGGTTAACCCGAAAAGTTAAATATGTTTGGTTTTATATAAAACGAAAATTAACACATTGAATCTAGAGACTGAACAACAAACCCATTGAATATGTAAACCAAGCAGTTAACTTAGGGATAAACATACATATATAAAACATTATCATGGCATAATCATATAATAACTCTCTTTGACACAGCATTTCCTTCTAGTTAAACTCAAACTTGTTATTGCTAATAGATACTTGCCACCCTCATTATTTTATTGTATTGAAATATTCGGTAACTGTGATGCGACCAAATCATAAGCAGCCGTTAATAGCATAGCACGATATATTTTTGATATAAAAAGAAGAGAATGTATAACAACGTATGCAAATAAAATATGACCCTAAGCTCTTGGTTTAGACTTAGAATAATAATTTTCGTGCACATAATTATAACGCATAAGGAACCGAAATACTTATATGAAAAACTCTCCTTTAGTACATCAAGAAGGACAAATAATTAAGTTAGTACACTATATAAGGTAGCCTGCTTAGGAAGGCACGAGCTACCACATACCCTAAAGATGATCATCAGCTAAAAGCGCTGCAGAAGTAAAATTCAAGCACTCTTACAGTTGTTGAACTAAAAGAATATATCTTTAAAATACATAATTTCACTTAATAATATTTCATTTTCCGTATAAAAAAAATATTTTTCATTTGTTATAGAATTGTAATTAGTTTTAATTTTATTAGATATTTTATTAAACATGTTTTAGATAAGATTCGGAGGCATCTAAGACTGATATGTACTAAATTCGGATCAATTCAGATAAAAAACAACCAATTTTGGTGTACTAAGTTTCTTTAGAATCGGTCGATTATATGGGAACTATATAATATAGTGGTCCGAAACACATCAACTTTGGTGAGCAGACGTGGAGGCTTCTAAAAAAATTAATAAAATATTGCTTAGGAATAGAGCTTAGGAATGGCATACAGTTGGGTGTGTTTCTATAGTTTTGGGCATCAGCTTTGCTGCCTTTTTTAGGAAGAGGAATTATAAGCAACTCCTTCCACACAAACGGGAAAGACGAGGCATTCAAAGATAAATCAAAAAGCCTCCACATCAGATTGCATATCGTATTAGCACAGAATCTGAGAATATATCCAGGATCGCAATCAGGGACAGGGAAAAGTTAGGCTTAATGGATCTGTATTTAATGATCTGTATTTGCTTTATTGCTTATATGAAATAATGAAGAAGGTATGATTTTGAATTAAGAAAGTTATAAAATTGCCTTGGGTCTTAAGAAAATTGGAAACTACAGGCTTTTTGGCACTTAGAATTTATATTTTGTATATTTTATATTATATTGTTGAACTCCTAGCTCTACAAAGGAAAATTATAATTTTAGGGCGTCGTCGTCGTGACGTGATCTTGCACATTCCTAATTAATTTCTATACTAAGCTTAAATTTCTTGCTGTTCTAGTTACATTTTTATACTCGTACTCTAGTATCGTAAACGAGTATATTGTTTTCGTGCAAATGTATGTAACAGGCAGAAGGATGCGTGTCCGACCCCATAAAGTATATATATTCTTAATCAACATCAACAGCCGAGTCGATCTAGCCATGTCCGTCTGTCCGTCCGTATGAACACCTAGATCTCAGAGACGACAAGAGCTAGAGTCACAAAATTCTGTATGTAGTATCCCTTTTAGGGCATCAGAGCAAGTTTGTTTTAAGAGATTGCCCCGCCCAACTTTAGAATGTAGACTCCTCTTGTGGAGGGAGCGTCAGAATGTGTTTTTTTTTCATTTTGCCACGGCCCCTCCTGCCCCCGCAAATCGATAGAAACCTTATATCGCCCACAAATCTTAACGCATTTAGTTGAAACTCGGTTTGTATATGTATTAGCAAATAATCTTCTAAAGCATATAATCTACAAAATAAATCAAAAATTGTTGCAAACTTTGGAGTATGACATATATTAAATAATTTTAGACAAAATCGTAAAAAAAACATTTTGTGTGAGAACATTTTGTATGAGATATAAAGTTTTGCGGTTTGCGGGGACGGGAGGGGCCGTGGAAAAATTTAAAAACAAACTTGATCTGATGCCCCACAAGAGGAGTCTACATACCAAATTCGGTTTCTTTATCTCTTACAGTCTCCGAGATCTAGGTGTTCATACGGACGGACAGACGGACGGGCGAGCGGGCGGACGGACTTGGCTAGATCGGCTGTTGATGCTGATCAAGAATATATAAACTTTATGGGGTCTTAGACGCTTCCTTCTAAAGGCGACATAGTTATTGGGAAAAATTGCCGAGTCCAAAATATCAGGCTTTAACCATGTTTCAGTAAATATTTATATGTGAAAATCAAAAGATCAATAAAAAGTTTAGGAAGCTTAGATTTAAGGATCCTTACATTTTGGTACGTCTTTTAAGATTACATGTTCCATGATTATATATTGTTATAAGGATCGAGCTACATAGTTTTCCTTCGTTTTTATAGTTCTGCTAGTGTGCAAGCTTCGGGTACCCGAAGTTACCCTTGTTACTCTCGTTTATTTATATATTTATACATGAGTTACTCCACACACCATTATATGAATTGCGACATTTTAAAATAGATTCCAATCTCTCTTCAACACATTATATATTCTATACGCTCCCTTACACTTTGGTATCGGCTGTTTACAAGCTTCTGTCGTACTATCAATATATTTTGCCATAACATAATCAAATTTATACGAATTGGCAGCCTTTCTTTTCTTATTACAGTAACATTCGTTACTCTTTTGAGCCTCCTTCTGATTTATTTCACCTGACTCTAATAAATGTATACCTTTCTTGAAAATTTTATCTGCGATCAAGCTGTAAGCCCAATAGAAATGTTCAATTTAGCCATGTTAATTATCCAATGCTTTTCCCACAACGTCAAGAGATAACACAAGAGAAGCCTATTTCAGTTAAAAACAAGAAAGGCTTGCTGAAGCTTATATACCATTCACATTGTAAATATATAACCGATCTAGATTAAATCTGGTCGACAGAGGTACAGTGGATACAAGGGATACAAGATGAACTTGTTTTGATTTCGATGACAAACAAAAAAGTTATGCTCCTAAGTGTTCACTACGGATTAATATGATTAGATCAGGCCAGCGGCCGTGGAGACTTCTCTAATGGGTACAAGCCGAATTAAGTTTGATTTGGATGAAAAACAGAAAAGTTATGCTCCTAAGTGTTTATTCTGGAACAATCGATTATATGAGAGCTATATGATATAGTAGATCGGAATCTGAATGAAACTCGAACACTAACCAGCGTGCAAAATACGCATCTGGTAATGGCTACATGTTTGGATCTGAAACATGCTGTTTTAGTCTCTTTGTAAAGGTATAACGGTCTTTAGCTTCTCCTCTTTCAAAGCGAATATGAGGAGATACCCTTGCTAAGCCTCTTTGTAATACACCAAGGAAACCACCATGTCGTTGACCGATCATAGAATATGTACAGTCGGTTGATAGTATTGCCACATCTAAAAGGGAGGTATGATTGGCTACACAAAACCCAGAAGTTGTGGGCTTATATTGCTTATTGTGAAATGGTATAAGGGTGGACAATGAACTTGATAAGTCCGCGAAAGGGTGCCATAAAAACCGAAACGGAATTGATACCAATTAATGCAAATCTGTAATTTAAACACCAATAAAACAAACTATCACACAAATCGGCATTGAAATAAAATACCGCACAATAAATCTTATCATCCATTTGAAGGTTATTTTCCAAGATATGAATTCATAGTGTCGGTTGGTATGTGTTAGCATATTCCAACTCTTTAATTCTTTCTCCTCAAAACGACGTGTTATATCATTTTTGATTATAGCTTCGACGACCGATTTAAAGTAGTCTAAACATTTTTGAAAGTCTAAATGAATGTCCTCTTTTTTAATTTTTTTTTCAGAAAGTTTGCAATTTACATTATCTACTAGCTAGTTGCGTTAGTATAGATGTTTGTTTGAGTTAAGAGAGTTATTATTAGAGATAAAGTTAAAGCGATTATTGTAGTTACAACAAACGACACGAAAAGATTCAGGAAAGAGATAGTTTAAATTACAGTGCTGAAGATAGACTAGAGAAGTATACAGTAGTTTAGTTGCATAAGGATCATCAAATTCCTTCGACCATCGCTTGATAAAACCCAGAGCACCCACAGCATTATTGACGGTAATTGAAATGTGTGAGACGAATTTAAGGTCTAAACGAACCCCCAAGTCATCAATTGAGTTGATCCGATCAAGGCTCATATCGTTAAGACGGTACGATGTCTGAAGCGGTATGCGTAACTTTGCATTTAGAACAATTGAGGTATAGTAAATTGACCTGACACCACGATTGGAAAGAATCACGGTCATCTTGCAGCATAAAGTGGGAAGAAGAGTCATTGAAGGACAAACAAAGTTTAACGTTTTCAGCGTACATATGCACACGAAAGTGGGACAGAACCTGGGGCAGCTCGTTGATAAATAAGGCGAAGAAAAGGGGACCGAGGTGGCAACCCTGCGGTACCCCTGATGTAACCCTAAGGGGCTTAGAGTAGGAGTTATCAAAAAGAACTTTCTGAGTTCTGAGTTAAGGTAGTCGTCGGAGATCCACTTAAGAAGATGGGATGGGAAGCCAAGAAGATCCAACTTATGAATAAGTAAACAGTGGCTTACCGAGTCAAATGCTTAGCTGACGTCACTGTAAATGACGTCAGTTTGCATTTGATTCTTAAATCCTTGTATTACAAATGAAGAAAATTCTAGTAAATTAGTGGTGGTAGACCTACGCTTCATAAACCCATGCTGAGCAGATGAAATTATAGAACCACAAGAGTGTTGTAACTGTGAAGTTAATATTTTTTCAAAAAGCTTAGGAATAGCAGACAGTTTTTATATGCCTCTTTAGTTTTGGGGATCCAACTTATACTTCTTTTTATTGAGTGAAATAATAAACGACTCCTTGCAGAGGTAAGGGAAAGACGAAGAATTCAAAGATAGATCAAAAAACTTCCAAATCAGCTTACAAATCGCATCAGCGCAGAATCTGAGAATACACCCTGTAACACTATCAGGACCAGGAAAAAAGTAAGGCTCAATACACTTAAGTTTATTAAGCAATACGCTGTCAGTGACTAGGGGAGGTGGGATGTTATTAAACCTGTGTAAGCTATAAGGGTATATCTGATCAGACCGATACTTAAGAGAGGAACAAATTGTTTGAAAGAACTCTGCAAACAAAATGTCAATGCCTTGATCGGTATCTGCTTTAGCATTTATATAAAATGATGAAGAAGGTTGGACAGATGTTTTACGTTTTGAATTAACAAAATTATACAAATTTGGTCAGTACTTACAAAATTGAACCCAGATGTTGAAATCACCAAAACCATTAATTGATCAGTATTAAATGTATATGCAGTATAATTATTAGGAAAGATTGCAGAGTCGCAGATATCGGACCTTAACCAAGTTTCAGTAAAAATAAAAATATGAAAATCAAGAGATAGGCTATCAGTGCAAAGTTTAGAGAGTTTAGATTTAAGGCCTCTAATATTTTGCTAGGCAAGAAAAAAGATGAAGTTAGTTTTTTGGAGCTATGTTAGAGGGTGCGGATTGTGCGGCAGCAGGGAGTCTAATCCGTATCGGATTTATAGTCATATAAGCCAGAAGCTAGGGTAACTCAGTTGGCGATCGTCCCCAATTCTGTACCCTTCCAAACGTGGTAACTCATATAAATGTGTCGCGGTTACCTCAAAGCAAACGTTATAACAGCATTACATTTGATAGTATGAAACAAAAATCAAAATTTACTCAATCATATCGAATCAATGTGGTCTTGCCAAGAGCAAGTAGCACTTACAGTAGTAAGCTTTGTCATTTTAAATACTCACAATAAATCCATTGTTACTTTTTTGCTGGGCTCATTGAATCCGCATGATATGTTATGTTGCTGTTGGGTTAAACAAAAATACTCAAACTGGTGAGCGCTCCGTTATCTGAGTAGGCATTTCAAAAAATAAGCTTATAAGAAAGTGCAAACTTATAAGTTCCTATTTTAGTTTGAAAACAAATTAAATGCAAATAAATCGGCCTTTAACAAAAACACTCAGCAGCCATAGCTGATCGATTGCATTCATATACATATACATATACATATACATATACATATACATATACATATACATATACATATACATATACATATACATATACATATACATATACATATACATATACATATACATATACATATACATATACATATACATATACATATACATATACATATACATATACATATACATATACATATACATATACATATACATATACATATACATATACATATACATATACATATACATATACATATACATATACATATACATATACATATACATATACATATACATATACATATACATATACATATACATATACATATACATATACATATACATATACATATACATATACATATACATATACATATACATATACATATACATATACATATACATATACATATACATATACATATATACATATACATATACATATACATATACATATACATATACATATACATATACATATACATATACATATACATATACATATACATATACATATACATATACATATACATATACATATACATATACATATACATATACATATACATATACATATACATATACATATACATATACATATACATATACATATACATATACATATACATATACATATACATATACATATACATATACATATACATATACATATACATATACATATACATATACATATACATATACATATACATATACATATACATATACATATACATATACATATACATATACATATACATATACATATACATATACATATACATATACATATACATATACATATACATATACATATACATATACATATACATATACAT
>JBAMBM010000677.1:0-30978 GCA_037043425.1 Hirtodrosophila duncani | reverse complement strand
TTGGGCGCCGCGTTATAACGGTGCCGGCAAAGACTTGCGAATAAAGATAAGAAAGTAGTGCGCAAGAACTACGAACACTGCCCACTGGGCATTACATTACCCCTCAGCCTGCACGCAGCCGCACAGAGGGGTAATAAATTTGCTTATCAGAAGTTTTTTTGTTTTTGTTCTGTTTTGTCTAGTTTGTGCGCGAAAGCAAGATCAAAGCACGTATAAAGTGTAACTATCCAATTTTATTATTTGAGTGATTAAATATTAACAATTGGCTATGAATGACAAACAAGTACCTGACTCTCGGCCTACTGTGGTTCTGAACAATCTGCTAGACTATCAGAAAATTAAGGAATCGGCTGGTCTAACACCTTCTGAATTTAGATCACAACTGATGGACGATTTTGCCTCACATGGCATCTCACGTACTGCATCTGGTTATGTACACGAAGCCACTATTGTTCCCACTACATCTGCAGCTACATTCTCGAGTAGCTTCAACTACAGCCGCATGTTACGTGACTACTTGTTCATCTGGAGGAGTTTATTCATATGGCAACAGCCAATAGTGGTCATCGGCACAAGCCAACTAACTGGATCAACGAAACAGCAGCTACCAGAGGCCTGTCGCTCACTACCACAACCTGATAAAATCGTTAACATGCCTGTGTTCCAGCCGGCAGATGTCCCCTGGCAGAAAGTTCCGCCAAAAAAAGAAGATCACTTGATGCACCTAAAACTGCGAATAAAAGACCTACGTTACAAGCAAAAAAACGGTTTTGAAGCTCTTGCAAATCTAGATCTTAGTCAAGCAGACGTTGATCTCGACATGGACGTTCCCCTGGACGAAGTCGACATAGATGGAGAGACACAGACTCAAGTACCAACGGAAAAAAAACCGCCGAAGCCTAGCCAAATCACAGTACTGGCCATCAGTGATGTACCAGCCCTGGAGAGGCTTCTCAATTCAGCGGTTACTGCTGACTCATACGAATTTAAGGCTGCTCGTAATGGCAATTTACGCATATACGCTCGTGACTCTGATGCCCACAGAGCCATCACAAAAAAGCTTTCGGAAGTAAACCTCCAATATACGCACTTCTGCCTACCTGAGGACAGAGCTTTTAGAGTGGTGGTATGCAACATGGCTGCATCCACCCCCATCGATCAAATTAAAACTGCATTCACCTCTCAAGGGCACTCTGTAGTGAATATGTACAATCCGAAGTCAAAATCACTGGTTGAGGACCCCTCCGAAACTGCTCCATCCAAAGCCCCAGGCCAGAATGTTTGGTTTATAGATCTCAAAAAGGCCCACAATAATCGGGAGGCTCTAAAGGTCAATAAAGTCGGTCGGCAAAGAGATGCCGAGAAAGAAGATTGACATGCGCCAATGTTACCGCTGCTTTGGATTTGACCATACCAGGAACTATTGCACCAAGGAGCCCAGATGCGGTAGATGCAGCAAGCCTCACTGGACTGCTTCTAGCCTATGCCAGGCAAAGACTTATGATGACCTGGTGTGCGTCAATTGTAATGGAAACCACGAAGCAACTAATAAGAGCTGCAGAGTATACGTCCAACGGCTCAAAAACCGTAAGTCCGGAGTCAATACTGGTCCCGTGATGCGTGAAGGCCACGCTCAGCCCACGCGTATTATCAAGCAGCAGGTAATCCCAACCTCAATTGTGCGTCAGGGCCTGACGTACGCAGAGGCGTCAATTTTGGGGCAGCCGGGCATAAGACATGATAGGAATAGATCACAACAGCAAGCTCAGGGTACTGACCTACTCCATCAACGTGTGGCAAATCTAAAACAAACACAGCATTATGATCATACAGCTCTTGATGGCGCACTAGTACAAATGATAAATACCTTGCAGCAGACCATTGCGGGTCTCGAGAAAACCATCGCTAGGCTGTTGGATGAGATCAAGGAACTCAGAGGTTCCAAGCCGGAGAAGCAGCACAAATAATGGCTACTGTGCTGCGCCTCGGTACGTGGAACGCTCGTAGTATTATCCCAAATACTAATGAGCTTAAGGTGTTTATGATCAAGCACGACATCGACATCATGCTTATCTCTGAGACCTTCTTACACGATGGTTCCCACTTCAACATGGCAGGTTACACATGTTATCGAGCAGATCACCCTGGAGGGCGCCCTAGAGGCGGAGCATGTGTGCTAATCAGGCAGGGATTAGTGCACTATCACCAACAACCAATCATGACTAATCACGTACAGTTGGCAACCGTAATAATTTCAACTAATTTAGGTGAAATCGCTGTGGCTGCTGCGTACCTTCCACCAGGTTTGCCTTGGAGTACCCCTGAGTTTGGCAGTCTACTTGATCAGCTCGGTCAAAAATTTATCGTCGGTGGCGACTTCAACGCAAAACATCGACTCTGGGGCAGTTTGACGACAAACGCTAGAGGCACTGCGCTTCATGGCTGTCTTACCAGCAGTGCAACACAAGTGCTAGCCACTGGCAGACCCACTTACTACCCGTATAACAGGAGGGATACGCCCACGTGCATTGATTTCTACATGTACAAGGGTATAGCCAACAGTCTGCTCTCGGTACGAGAAGAGTATGAACTTTCATCGGATCATTTGCCCTTGGTTGCTTCTTTATCAATGTCGCCTCAGCGAACTACCCCAATAACGAGGCTTGTTTCTCCTGGTGCCAACATAAGACTCTTCCAAGACGTGATGAACAATGCTTTTAATCTCAACACGGAAATAAACACGCCAGAAGATATCGACAAAGCTGTCGAAACTTTCATAAGCAGGGCTAAGAGCGCTGCTCTTATTGCTGCCCCAGCTGGTGCAACTCACTGTAGAGACGGACACAGCAACCTCACTCTCTCTCCGGAAGCAATAGGCCTTCTAACGCTCTAGAAGCGCCTCAGACGCGAGTTCATCAGAACCAATGACCCGGCGATCGATAGACTGTATAGAAGGATTTCTAACAGGGTAAAAAAGGTATTAGCCACACTAAAAAGAGAAGCCACAGACGCCTTCCTGGAGAAAGCTACTCCCGATGAAAGTTCTACGTTTGCGCTCTGGAAACTTACTAGGAGGTTCAAAAGGCAAGTTTCACCGAAATTCCCAGTCCGAAATCCAGATGGCTCTTGGGCAAGATCCCCCGGGAAAGAGCCGAAGCGTTCGCGAATAATCTGGAAGAAAGATTCCAGCCGTTTGAGACATCGTCGCCAAGAAGAGTACAGCTAGTAACCGAATCTCTGGAAGCTCCGTTGCAGATGGCCCTCCCTGTAGCTCCTATCACCCTTACTGAAGTGGAAAAGGAAATCAAAAAGCTTCGCAATAACAAGGCTCCAGGCGAGGACCAGTTTGATAATCGCTCTATCAAGCTGCTCCCTCGCAGAGCTTTGCTATTCCTCGTATTGATTCTCAACTCCGCTCTTCGACTCGGACACTTCGCAGGCGCCTGGAAGAAGGCCAACAACATCATGCTACACAAAAGTGGGAAGCCAGCAGATGAATTGGATTCGTACCGTCCAATAAGCCTTCTGCCAGCATTTGCCAAAATATTGGAGAGGTGCATCTTAAGAAGGATTCTTGAAACCAGCGCGGTCAAAAAGGCAATGCCAAAATTTCAGTTCGGCTTTAGGCTCAGGCACGGCACGCCCGAGCAACTACACCGAGTTGTAAACTTTATTCTGGAGGGATTCCACGGAAAGGAGTATGTTGTCGGAGCGTATCTGGATATCCAGCAGGCATTTGATAGAGTGTGGCATGCAGGACTCTTGCATAAACTTAAAGATCTACTTAATCCACAGCTCTATCTTATTGTTAAAAGCTTTCTTCACGAACGATCTTTTAAAGTTGTTCAGGACGGGGTGTCCTCTCATGCAAAGACGGTCAGAGCTGGTGTACCTCAGGGTAGCGTGTTAGGGCCAACCCTTTACAGCCTGTATACGCACGATATGCCTTCAGCTGACAACATGCCGATCTCGGACCAGAGCAATCTGCTTGTCGCCACCTTTGCTGATGACACTGCGGTACTGGCCAGAGACAGTTGCGTCTTCACCGCTACAGATCTCATCCAGATCTATTTAAAAAATTCGAGAACTGGGCCTGTAGATGGAATATTGCCATAAACACTGATAAGTGTGTACAAGTCACATACACTCTCTCTCACATACACTCTCACTCATGGTCAACTGTTAGAGCAGAAGGAAGCTCACAAATATCTTGGAGTCACTCTGGACAAGCGACTAAACTTCCAGCGCCATATAAATGATGTAGTTAAGCGTCTGAAGACAAAGGCGAGCAGTTTGGCTTGGCTTCTTAATGCCAGGAATAAACTGTCATTAACCAACAAGACGCTCATTTACAAAGTCATTCTGGCACCCATTTGGAGATATGGTATTCAGGTATACGGCATAGCGGCTAAGTCGAACCTTAATAAAATACGTGTTGTGCAGTCCCAATTCTTGCGCAGAATTTCTGGTGCGGCATGGTACATACGCAACAGCGATATCCACAAAGAACTCCATGTACCGAGGATCGGAGATGTAATCAATCGCCAAACTTCTGCATATCTAGACAAACTCGCACATCACCCTAACCAGCTGGCGCAAAGGCTCCTAAGAAGCAGACGTATCCACGGAGTAAGAATGAGAAGGAGGCTCAAGAGAGTCCACCCAACCGACCTGTCCCACAGAACCCTTTAATCTTCCCCTTTTGCCATCCAGTTACCCTATCATCTAGGTTTAAGTATGTACATATTTTGTACATATATCTTGTTGAAATATAATTATCCTATAGTATAAGTTGTTAAAATTAGTAACAGTAAGCTATATATTTTTGTAAAGTAATAAACAAAACAATGTGATAAAACCATCCTACAATAATACAACAAATACAAATTTTGGACAACCAAAATTATTAGGCCCACTTAATAACCAAAACCAAATAATCAGTTAAAATAAAATTAAAAGCAGCATAAACTAAACCTTCTGCTGCTTGAACAATCAACCTATCCAAATAACATAAAACACACGAAGTATCGAACGAAAATCCAAATCTCATTAGAAAATTACACTTTACGCGAACTCCGAGCACAAATACGCATACGAGAGGGATACATTTGTATTATTCAACCTAGCCATTCGCTCAGGCGCCCTATGTCATTATATAAGAAATAGTCCGGCTCCAAGTTGCAGGCGACATTTTTCCCGTATGTTTAATTAAACCACTGCATATGTACTAACCAGCACTCACCGAGTGTAGGAAAATGTATATAGGGGATTCGGAGGGCGTGTATTTCTAGCGTTGCTCTGTGCTTAGCTCGTCGGATGTGGAGTGGGACCTTTCCTGTTTCCTCTATACTCTCTATCTCTATATCTATATATCCTCTATACTACGTAGACATAATTAAATGCGCTACGTGCACTTACTACTAAGGGACCTAAAACAAAATATGTAACATAGCTATACCCTCGTAAGAAATGGCGGAATATTATGCATATAAACCAGCGGTTAGGATGACTCAGTTGTCGATCGTCCCCTATTCGTAACCCTAAGCAAATGGTAAAAGAGCTTTACATCAGATAGTATGGGGCAAACACTATGTTGCCCCGGCGACGGCCAAAAATCAAAATTTACACAATCATATGAAATCCAATTTCATATTTATGCACTTCAGATAACTGTCGAATTGAATTAGAAATACATCATATTATTCAATAATTAAGCAACAATAAAGATATAAATAGTCAAATATATGCTACTCATGTAAATGCTTGTGAATGTAGACTACTCTAACATGATTTTCGTATGGGCTATAGCTTCAAAACAGAGCGGTAATACCGATTAAATACAAAAAACAAGTATTAATGCTTTAGTTGATATTCCGACTATAAGATGCTCCTACTCTTTACTTACTTTATATTCGACACACTCGAAAGTATGCATCGATTTGCAGGGGTGGGAGGGACGTACCAACATTTTAAAACAAATTTAATCTGACGCCCCAAAAGGGGAGTCTACATACCAAATGTGGTCTCACCAGCTCTTATAGTATCCCAGATCTTAATACGGACGGACAGACGGACTTGGCTTGATCGACTCGGCTGTTAATGCTGATCAAGAATGTATATACTTTGTGGGGTCGGAGACGCTTCCCTCGTGCCTTTTACATACATTTGCATGAATACAATATACTCTTTTACTCTGCTAGAGTACGAGTATAAAATGGTCTTGCCTAAAGAGAGTGAACTTACAGTAGTTAGTGTTTTTTATTGTTATTACTCACATTAAATCCATCGTTGCAATTTCGGTGGGCCCATTGAATCCGCAACAGATGTGTTGTGCTGCTGTTGGGTTAAAGAAAATTATTCAACCCTATGTGCGCCCTTTCATTTGTTGGTTGGTATTTACAAGTACTTACAAGCGAGTGGATTACACCTACATAAACTAATAAATTTATATTTATATTGGAAAGGCAAGAGTTTCCAAATTAAACGCAAATAAATCTGCCTTTAACAAAAATTAGCAGCCGCAGCTGACCGCTTGGATCTAGTTAGCACGAAATACCAGTTGGACTGTCTCCTTTGCACAAAACAATACTCTACATAGGCATACACCTTCAATTCAACCGTATGACCCAAAAGTCCATTTTCTCGCTGCACATAACGGATCCGAAATCCATGCGACAATATTCGATGAAGACCCACTTGTAGCTTATCTATATGCTGTTGACGGGAATGACATTCAGCTTATGAGCATCTATCCTGAGCCGAAATCACTATACGAAATCACTATACATACTATACGTATTTATATATTTATATATATATATAATATATATATATATATATATATATATATATATATATATATATATATATATATATGCACAAATAGGCACAGCATAGGCAGTTATGCAACGTGCTTAGAAATACATAAACATATACTCGCCCTGCCAACCGGTCATTGAGATTGGCGGTATCTAAAATTCAATTCAGCTCCAAGAGGCTGAAGCGTGAACGATTCGGCGGTTTTGCAACAAAAGTATAACTAAAGTAGCACTAGCGCTATGATCATAGGCTCAACTCGAAATACCATCTCCATATTCAGTATCAAAGTCACAAGCTCAATTAAGCAGAACTAGAGAATCTCGCTTTATATTTTTTTTTAATTGGCGGTTAATTTTTAGAAATTAATTCTCTGCTCAAGACCAAATGAACGTGTCATGTGCAGTGATTTGCATACGTGGCAATTAGCTGCCGAAAATTAAAATGCAAGCTACAACCACAATTGTCGCTAGAAAGAAGTGACTGCCACCTCACATGTGAGTGGGAATGACATAGCGATATGCTGATCACTGATGTGGGAGTGAACGAGATGCATAATGCCGAGTGAAAAACTGAAATTTACTCTTTACTCTCTTTCGAATAATTATTTGCATTGACCTGACTGAAAGTCAGCGTTGAGTTGAATTGATCAAAACAACAGACAGCCAGAGAGCCAAATTAGATATTAGACTCGAAGACCCCAATGAAGACCAAAGTCAAAAATTACTTTAAACTCACTTTTACAAAGAAAAAGAGGGGAGATAAGAACAAACAATAAAATTCAACTATATTGCAGATACTATCCATACCCTTAGTAACTAAAACCCGAGGTAGAAAAACAAATAAGGGAGTTACTCGCCGATGGCTTAATTCGACCTTCACGGTAACCATATAGCTCACCTATTTATGTAGTACCAAAGAAGCTGAACTCTGAATTACTCATGAAAGAAGTTGAGTTTCTAGGGTTCAAGTAGCAGAGGATCATTAAAAGATACCATTCAGAACTTCCCAGCACCCAAAACATTAAAAAATTTTCAAGATTTTGCTAAAATTGCGAAACCCATTAAAGTCCTCTTAAGGGGCGACGTACGTCCAAAAACATTTTGGGTAAAATTGAAAAGGACACTTGAAAGGAAGTAATGCTAGCGGGCCCGGACTACTTCAAAGAATTCCAATTGATAACGAACGCATATGACTATGAAATAGTTGCGGTACTGGCGCAAGAAGACAAACCAATAATCATTATATCTAGAATACTCATTAAAATGAATACTAAATTACGCAACAAATGAAAAAGAAATGTTAGCTATCATCTTTGTATTGAAAACCTTCAGCAACTATATAAATGGATTAACCAAAGTAAAATTATTTACCAAAGTAAATTATCAACCGTTAACATATGTACTTAGCCACAGGAATACTAACAATAAAATGAAAATATGGAAAACCATATTAGAAAAATAGAATTCTGAATTCATTTACCAACGAGGAATGGTTGCGTTTTGGACAATGAGCGGCTGTAAGCTAGGAAGTCTATGCTAAGAATTTCAACTCGATAGCTCTAAAACTGAGAGACTACTTCGCATAGAAACAGACAGATATGGTTATATCGACTCGGCTTGTCATGCTGATCAAGAATATATATACTTTCCTTCTAGGTGTTACAAATATCGTGATAAACTTTTAATACTCCGCAAGGGTAGAACAAAATAATAGGGACTAAACTGTCAGCTAGATATAAAGAGAAGACTGTAAAAGAAGACAGAAATACTACAGTACTAACAGAGACGGGGCGGATAATATACAAATATACGAAGCGAAACCACCATTCAGACTACTCTGCACTATCTGTGCAGCGGACGTACAAATTATCGGCTTTACCAATTCCGAAACAGCGACTATGACAACAAAAATACAGAACGTAACCTACAGACTCATTCACGAAGTAAGCTTGGAAGGCTACCAAAGGGCTTTAAATATAATAAATACCACCACACTGACAAGCCTTAAGACATATGACCCAATACTTCCATTAGCACAAGAAGAACTGACAAAGACATAGAATGATGCTGAACAAACTAAAACTTAGGAAAAGGGACTGAAGACACCTTTTAGGGACCGCATGGCAGTGCATAGCGGGGTCTCCCCACCATAATGACTTTCAAATCAAAAAAAAAAAAATAATAAAGTTATAATTAATAGATTCATAACCGAAAAAAATTAATAACGACTCAAATGACACAAAACACACTTAACAGTATAAACTATGAGGGAAATGTTCAAGCAGAATTAGGAAAGACTTTAATATATCAAATCCAATTACTTATATACGAAATTGTTAACTTTAATTATGCCATACAATGGGCAAAAGCTGACATTAGCAATCCGAACATATTAAATGAGGCAGAAATCCAAAAAGTAAAAGAAATCGTCGACTTAGATGACATCCCCTTCGTAAGCGGAAGAAAGTAAATGATCTGGGTAGATCTGGTCTGGAAAAAGATGCTATCGACCCTGTCGTTATAGAGCCGAAAACCCCTGTGTAAACTTTTGATATTCTATCTTTCGCTCAATAGTTACAGTCCCCAGCCCGTTCAACGGTTGCCAAATGCGGACGCTTTAATGGGGATATGCCCTCCGGCCATTTTCAAGAGGGTTGATGTCACGAAAGTTGAAGGTTCCTCGTCTGCGCAAATATCGGAAAATGCGCCCCCTCTCGGACTTTCCAGTGTCGTGCCCTCATTATCGTTGACTTCATCCGACAGCAGCATACCCACTGCTGCGGCTGCTCTGACTATACCTCATCGGTATTCCAATGCCGAAGATGGTCTTTATTTCTAGACTAGCCGTAGATTCTACATCTGAAAATGTTTCCGCCTATGTACAGGGAAAAACTAATTTACATAGTTCGAATCTGCCAAAAAAAGTTTCAGACCTAAGCACCTAGTCGTGAAGGAGTTTAAAGCTAGAACTAGAACTACTAAGGTGTCTTTTAAATGTTTTTCTGTCTTTATCACTGCCTCCACGTTCTTCTATTTCTGTTTACTTTTACCATCTTGCTATTCAATAGATCGCTTCAATGCTTTCTGATACCGATCAATTGTTGGTTTTTGGTGATTTCAATATCTGTGATGTCACGTGGTCCTCTGTGATCTGTCCTCTGTGCCGGTTTGATACCTTCAAAGCAACACGAAATTGTTGACGGCCTACTTGAATTGTTCTTATCTCAAGTTAATTTTGTAACACACTCATTGAATCGCAAACTTGATGTGGTATTTGCTTCTGTCCCTTCCATTTCAATGGTCTCTAGAGTCAGTCCGCTTTTGCTTAATGAAGACCATTTTCACCTATATGACACGCTACTATGGATATTCCTATTTCTGCTGTACCTGCATCATTCAAATTGTCAGCTAGAACAAACTCATTTAGATAGGCTGATTTCGCTAGCCTTAACAATGCCATCCTTCAATCACATTGGTCATACTTGTACAATTGTACAGATATGGACAGCGCAGTTGACTTCTTTTACAAAATTCGTTATTCCATTTTTAAGGATTTGGTTCCGTCCAGTAGTCGTGTTAGGCTTAATAAGCCTCCTTGGCTTATTCCACAGTTGTCTAATTTAAAAAATATCTCCTTAAGGAGTTCAAAGACTTGGGAAGGATCTCTGACTATTCGCGCTATATTGCTGCTCGTTCAAAGTTCACTGTCATTAATTCCGAGTGCTATAAAGCATATTTGCATCGCTTTAGGGTTCAATTTTCTCATGACCCATAACAATTTTATAATTTTGTTAATTCGAAACGTAAAACATCTGTCCTACCTTCTTCATTGTTTTTAAAGCAAATACAAATCAGGGCATTGCCAACTTGTTTGCAGAGTTCTTTCAACCAACTTATTCCTCTCTTAAGTATCGGTCTGATCTGATATACCCTTATAGCTTACACAGGTCTAATAACATCCCATCTTCCCTAGTCACTAAAGCTTACTGCCTAATGAACTTATGTCTATGAAGCCTAACTTTTTTCCTGGTCCTTATGGTGTTCCGGGGTGTATTCTCAGATTCTGCGCTGATGCGCTTTGTAAGCCGGTTTTGAATCTTTTTGATCTATCTTTAAATACTTCGTCTTTCCCTTCTCTCTGGAAGGAGTCGTTAATTATCCCTCTCCATAAATAAGGGAAAAAGTCGGATACCCAAAACTACAGAAGTATATCAAAACTGTCATATATTTCTGAGCTTACAGCACTCGCGTGCTTCTATAATTTCATCTGCTCAGCATGCATTTATGAAACCTAGGTCGTGGTGGTAATTTACTAAAATTTAAGAATAAAATGCAAACAGACGTCATTTACATTGACTTCAGTCAAGCATTTGAGTCGGTAAGCCACTGTTTATTTATTCATAAGTTAGATCTCCTTGGCTTCCAATCCCATCTTCTTAAGCGGATCTCCGACTACCTTAATCTGAGAACTCAGAAAAATATTTTTAATAACTCTTACTTTAAGCCCTTAGGATTACATCAGGGGTACCGCAGCGTAGCCACCTCGGTAACGTGCTCTTTTACCTATTTTACCTATTAACTGCCTCACGTTCTATCCCACTCTCGTGTACTAATGATCGCCGACGACGTTAAGCTTTGTTTGACCTTCAACGACTCTTCTTCCAACTTTAGGCTGCAAAATGTCCTTGATTCTTTCCTATCGTGGTGTCACGTCAACTTACTAAACCTCAACTGTTCTAAATGCAAAATTATGTCGTTTTGTCGTAGCACACCGCTTCAGACATCGTACCCTCTTAACGATGTGCCCCTTGATCGGATCGACTCAGTTGTTGACTTTGGCGTTCTTTTAGACCCTAAATTGAAATTCGACTTACACGACCTACACATCTCTTGAACATCGTAGAATTATGCTTAATGTTAGCTGTATACATAGGCTGATTAATGGTTATATTGACTCGCCGTCTTTAATTAGCCAAATCAGTTTTTGTGTTCCTCGTAGAACTTCTAGAAATGATGTTCCTATCTATCTTCAGCACTGTAATTTAAACTGTCTCCTGCATGAAACTTTTCGTGTCCTTTGTTGTAACTATAATAATCTATTTAGCTTTATCTCTAATAAAAACTCCCTAAACTCAAACAAAACAACTATACTAACGCATCTAGCTTACTAGCTAGATTATCTACTGATAATGTTAATTGTTTATGGTTTGTTGTTTTTTACTCTCATTGAAAGTAATCGCCTTAATCTGAGAACTCAAAAGAATATTTTTAATAACTCTCACTCTAAGCCCCTTTGGGTTACATCATTAGTACCGCAGCGTAGCCACCTCGGTCCCCTGCTCTTCACCTAATTTACGAACTGCCTCAGGTGCTATCCCACTCTGGTGTACTTATGTTTGCCGACGACGTTAAACTTAGCTTGTCCTTCAACGACTCTTCTAATTGTGCTGTCAAGTCAACTTATTAAATCTCAACTGTTCTATATGCAAAATTATGTCGTTTTGTCGTAGCACACCGCTTCAGACATCGTACCTTCTTAACGATGTGCCCCTTGATCGGATCGACTCAGTTGTTGACTTGGGCGTTCTTTTAGACCCTAAATTGAAATTCGACTTACACAGTAGTGGGCTCTTGATAATAAACCTGCCATCTCTTGAACGTCGTAGAATTATGCTTAAGGTTATCTTTATACATAGGCTGATTAATGGTTATATTGACTCGCCGTCTTTAGTTAGCCAAATCAGTTTTTGTGTTCCTCGTAGAACTTCTAGAAATTATGTTCCTATCTATCTTCAGCACTGTAATTTAAACTGTCTCCTGCATGAAACTTTTCGTGTCCTTTGTTGTAACTATAATAATCTATTTAGCTTTATCTCTAATAAAAACTCCCTAAACTCAAACAAAACAACTATACTAACGCATCTAGCTTACTAGCTAGATTATCTACTGATAATGTTAATTGTTTATGGTTTGTTGTTTTTTACTCTCATTGAAAGTAATCGCCTTAATCTGAGAACTCAAAAGAATATTTTTAATAACTCTCACTCTAAGCCCCTTTGGGTTACATCATTAGTACCGCAGCGTAGCCACCTCGGTCCCCTGCTCTTCACCTAATTTACGAACTGCCTCAGGTGCTATCCCACTCTGGTGTACTTATGTTTGCCGACGACGTTAAACTTAGCTTGTCCTTCAACGACTCTTCTAATTGTGCTGTCAAGTCAACTTATTAAATCTCAACTGTTCTATATGCAAAATTATGTCGTTTTGTCGTAGCACACCGCTCCAGACATCGTACCTTCTTAACGATGTGCCCCTTGATCGGATCGACTCAGTTGTTGACTTTAGACCCTAAATTGAAATTCGACTTACACAGAAATAAACCTTCCATCTCTTGAAAATCGTAGAATTATGCTTAATGTTATCTTTATAAATAAGCTGATTAATGATGATATTGTGTTCCTCGTAGAACTACTAGAAATTATGCTCCCATCTATCTTCAGCACTGTAATTGAAACTATCTCCTGCATGAACCTCTTCGTGTCCTTTGTTGTAACTATAATAATCTATCTAACTTTATTTCTAATAATAACTCCCTTAACTGAAACAAAACCTCTATACTAACGCATCTAGCTAGTAGATAATGTAAATTGTTTATGGTTTGTTAATTTTTACTTTCATTGAAAGTGAGCGAGCGAGTCCGCGTTTTCTTCCGTCTTCGCGATTCGTGTCGCTCGTTATGCTGCTGCCCCCCCGACCGGGAGCTTCTAGCCTGGGCTTCGCGCGTTACAAGCAACGTGGCTTGGTATCGTGGATCCACTTGAACGTGCAGCGGAGTGTAGGGCAACGTTCCGATATATTAAAAAAACTTGGAAGATGTAATGCAAATAGCTGACTTAAGTGTATCCAGTAGTGGCTCAACACTAATTACCAATTATCATGATTCATATTACTGACGAAGAGCTTTGTGACGGAATATTAATGAAACCAATAAAATAGGGTTATTTTATGAATAAAATTTAAGAAGAAAATGTTATTAGATGACGTTACAATTTAGACCTATAGTTAAATTAAGATTAAATTAATTCGACTTGCATTCGTAATTTTTTAAAGAGAAAACCTACCAAATGCACAACAATTAATAATCAACACGTTCCGAACGTCGAAATATTTCAATCCGGGGTTATACTCTTGAATCAGTTTACGGGCACCGTGAAAATTGATATAAAAGCTTAAAGTATGCAAATACAACTCTAGAAATCAATGGGCAATCATATGTGTCCAAAAGCGTAACCAACTACAAGGCTCTTCCAGCAATCTTCCAACCAGCAGAGACCATTCACAAGTTTAAAAAAATTCTTACTTCAAAAATGGTATCAGAGTTACACCTAAATAATACCAAAGCAACAGATTTGCTAAGGCTTATATCGCATGAGTTCGATACCTCCAGTGCTCTTGCGTCGTCAATCATTTTAATACATGTAATAAGCAGACATATCATAAAAATAAGATGGTGTGCTAAAGCTACAGAGAATGGAACGCCAGCTCAGCCAATAACCAATAACATCGAACGAGGACGATCGAATTTGAAAAAGGAAGAGTTTGCAACGGTAACATTTATAACTAGCTAAAACAATAAGCGAAAAGCATTTATTGCATTTTTTTTTAATCAGCAGATTAGGCGTTACGCGTAACGTATTGGCAAAAATCGAGGTTTCTTAATAAGCTTTGTAAATGAAAACTATCTAAATATTGTACTCAGCTCAAAAACATTAAATCCATTATGGATTGATTTATACAGAAACACCCTTGCTCAGTTTCTATTGCAGTTGCTAGTTTCCCAGATAAATACTAATTTTATATCTTTTCGCTTTTCAACATTTTCCATGGTTTTACTGTAGACAGATTGTTTAAAAGGTTTGGTACAGTCTCGCCTTGGTTTTTTATTCCTCGGATAAAAGAGCAAATCCTCGATGTAATCGAAATCTACATCGAGAATTTACCAAATTTCAGATTCTGGTTGAATACTAAAAATATTAAACGAATTTATTTCATCATTCATCCATTCGAAACCCCCATAAGGAATATATTCTGATATGGTCCAATATTAGAGATTATTGGCAAATATATTAAATAATTGAATTTTTCTGTCTCCTTGTAACCCGCCATATGTTTATGGTTAGCTTCGGAATATCGATTGCAACATTAAACTAGACCGCCGCGAATATCCTTCTAAATGAAGTGAAACATGTAAATATCAGTTGTAACTCAAGTTCTGATTTGGTGTACTTCAGCATCGATACCCACGACAATCCCTGATATATGATATAATAATTTATAAATTGTATTGCATATTTTGCGCAATTTTTAATTTCTACTCTTACCCTAGTAAAGTAATCGAGCATATTGTATTCGTGCAAATGTACCTAACTGACACTAGTGTACAGGCAGTTTGTCTCCAGCGACTAAAACCGTACATCTCCCACAATTTTTGACACATTTATTTTACTTTTTTTTGCCATCGGGGCGTTGACGTACAATGCGCTGCACTTTCAAGTAGCCCCACGATACCCAGCCACGGGGCGAAGGACAGGCTAGAAGCTCCCAACTTCCTCCCAACCGACTGAGAAGCGCGAAGACGGAAGAAAAACGCGGAAGCGAGCGATTACTTTCAATGAGAGTAAAAAATAACAAACCATAAACAGTTTACATTATCTACTAGCTAGATGCGTTAGTATAGTTGTTTTGTTTGAGTTTAGGGAGTTTTTATTAGAGATAAAGTTAAATAGATTATTATAGTTACAACAAAGGACACGAAAAGGTTCATGCAGGAGACAGTTTAAATTACAGTGCTGAAGATAGATAGGAACATAATTTCTAGAAGCTGTACGAGGAACACAAAAACTGATTTGGCTAATTAAAGACGGCGAGTCAATATAACCATTAATCAGCCTATGTATACAGCTAACATTAAGCATAATTCTACGATGTTCAAGAGATGTGTAGGTCGTGTAAGTCGAATTTCAATTTAGGGTCTAAAAGAACGCCCAAGTCAACAACTGAGTCGATCCGATCCAGGGGCACATCGTTAAGAAGGTACGATGTCTGAAGCGGTGTGCTACGACAAAACGACATAATTTTGCATTTAGAACAGTTGAGGTTTAGTAAGTTGACGTGACACCACGATAGGAAAGAATCAAGGACATTTTGCAGCCTAAAGTTGGAAGAAGAGTCGTTGAAGGTCAAACAAAGCTTAACGTCGTCGGCGATCATTAGTACACGAGAGTGGGATAGAACGTGAGGCAGTTAATAGGTAAAATAGGTAAAAGAGCACGTTACCGAGGTGGCTACGCTGCGGTACCCCTGATGTAATCCTAAGGGCTTAAAGTAAGAGTTATTAAAAATATTTTTCTGAGTTCTCAGATTAAGGTAGTCGGAGATCCACTTAAGAAGATGGGATTGGAAGCCAAGGAGATCTAACTTATGAATAAATAAACAGTGGCTTATCGAGTCAAATGCTTTGCTGAAGTCAGTGTAAATGACGTCAGTTTGCATTTTATTCTTAAATTCTAGAAAATTAGTGGTTGTAGATCTACGTTTCATAATCCCATGCTGATGAAATTATAGAACGACAAGAGTGCTGTAACTGTCAAGTTAATATTTTTTCAAAAGCTCAGAAATAGATGACAGTTTTGGTATACCTCTTTAGTTTTGGGCATCCGACTTACTCCCCTATTTATGGAGACTCCTTCCAGAGAGAAGGAAAAAGACGAAGAATTTTTAAGATAGATCAAAAAGATTCAAAATCGGCTTACAAAGCGCATCAGCGCAGAATCTGAGAATACACCCCGGAACACCATCAGGACCAGGAAAAAAGTTAGGCTTAATAGAATTAAGTTCATTAAGCAGTAAGCTTTTAGTGACTAGGGGAGGTGGGATGTTATTAGACCTGTGTAAGCTATAAGGGTATATCAGATTAGACCGATACTTAAGAGAGGAATAAGTTGGTTGAAAGAACTCTGCAAACAAGTTGGCAATGCCCTGATTTGTATTTGCTTTAAAAACAATGAAGAAGGTAGGACAGATGTTTTACGTTTCGAATTAACAAAATTATAAAATTGTTATGGGTCATGATAAAATTGAACCCTAAAGCGATGCAAATATGCTTTATAGCACTCGGAATTAATGACAGTGAACTTTGAACGAGCAGCAATATAGCGCGAATAGTCAGAGATCCTTCCCAAGTCTTTGAACTTCTTAAAGAGATATTTTTTAAATTAGACAACTGTGGAATAAGCCAAGGAGGCTTATTAAGCCTAACACGACTACTGAACGGAACCAAATCCTTAAAAATGGAATAACGAATTTTGTAAAAGAAGTCAACTGCACTGTCCATATCTGTACAATTGTACAAGTATGACCAATGTGATTGAAGGATGGCATTGTTAAGGCTAGCGAAATCAGCCTTTCTAAATAAATTTGTTCTAGCTGACAATTTGAATGATGCAGGTACAGCAGAAATAGGAATAACGTGTGATGTGGGTGAAAAGGGTCTTCAGGAAGCAAAAGCGGATTGACTTTAGAGACCATTGAAATGGAAGGGTCAGAAACAAAACCAAATCAAGTTTGCGATTCAATGAGTGTGTTACAAAATTAACTTGAGATAAGGACAATTCAAACCGGCACAGAGAACAGATCACAGAGGACCACGTGACATCACAGATATTGAAATCATCAAAAATCAAAAATTGATCGGTATCAGAAAGCATTGAAACGATCTATTGAATAGCGTTCAGATGGTAAAAGTAAACAGAAATAGCAGAACGTGGAGGAGTGTAATAGGCAGTGATAAAGACAGAAAAACATTTAAGAGACACCTTAGTACTTATAAATTCAACTACCTTAGGAATATTAAGCAGAACGGGTTCCGACAGAATGCCAAAATTACCAGCAATCAATACGCCACCACCCTGGCGGGAGGGACGACCAAATCTATAGGCAGTATAATTATTAGGAAAGATTGCAGAGTCTTAGAAATCGTGCTTTAACCGAGTTTCTGTAAAAATTAAAATATGTAAATCAAAAGACTATCAGTGTAAAGTTTGGAGAGTATAGATTTAAGGCCTCTAACATTTTGTTGGCAAGAAAAGAAGATTAAGTTAGTTTTCTGGAGGTATGTTAGAGGGTAAGGATTGTGCGGCAGCAGGGAGTCTAATCGGTATCCGATTTCTAGTTGTAGCCATAAACTCTTTCACGACAAGGTGCTCAGGCCGGAAACTTTTTTGGCAGATTCTGTCAAAACAGTCGTCCGTAACACCTGTCTTGAAAGAAGGTATATTGTGCGTAACATTAAACCTAAACTTTTCTACCTTAATCTTCGAACTATGTAAATTAGTTTTAGCCTGTACATCTTCAGAATTAGAATGAAGGCACGACACTGGAAAGTTGCACAGGGGGCGCATTTTCCGACATTTGCGCAGACGAGGAACCTTCAATTTTTTTGTCATCCACCCTCTCCAGAATGGCCGGAGGGCCCATCCCCATTAAAGCGTCCGCATTTAGCAACCGTTGAACGGGCTGGGAACTGCAACTATCGAACGGACTAGGAGTACGAAAGATAGAATATCTAAAAGCTTACACAGGGGTTTTCGGCTCTATAACGACAGGGTCAAAAGAGTCATTTTTCAGACCAGATCTACACAGAACGTAAGAACGAACGCAACTCGGCTTCAGCAGGTCGATACAAGTCTCATGTAAATTTCAAACCATGATAATTTATAAAATAATGGCTTACACGGACACTGATTTTGGCCCATTTGAAATGAATGGTGTTACGAGAGATCACTAAAAAGCAAATGCTCGGAAGAATCAGAATTGAGAGGGCAACTTTTTTTGTAGCAGTTACCCATTGGAATTGAGAGAACAATGGGAATGATAGAAATTTGAAATTTTAAAAAAGTATCTGGTATCAGTAAACGGACGACACAACAATAAGCAAACGATAAAATTGCTCACTAGGTGGGCAGCTGGCAGCAATGTAACGTCAGCAATCTTACGGTTTACAAACGAACAACGCAAATGCAAACCAATGACAAAATTTAGCAAAACCAAAAACGCACAAAACAGAGCTTGCTTAAGCTTATAGCTCAGCTTTTGGTTTAATTTGCACAATAATTAAATGAAATAGAAAAATAAATTAATTTAAGCAGATTAATCAAATGCACTAAAAGGTTACGTTAAAACCGAAACCGAAACTATGCGCAATAAAAGAAAGCTTGGACACTACTTAAAATTTGATAAACGAACTCAAAAAAAAATTAGCACAATACGGGAGATTGAAAAACAGCAACCGTCTTGAGCGAAGGTCAGAGAACGATTTGAAACTAGATTTATTTATCTATGTGCACATAATCTACGGATTTGTCAAATTTCATAACGATCAGACAAAATCGTAAAAAAATGTATGAGACCACCCCACACACACAAAAAAAATAAATAAAAACAGAAGGATCTTCTCTGACTACGGGTCCATCTGTCCGTCTGTCTCTATGCGAATTATATCACATAGCTCCAATATAACCGCCCGATTCTCAATGAACTCTTAGTACAGGAAAGTTGTTTGTTTCTTATACAAATTGAACAAAATGTTGTAAATGCCAGTTTTAAAAACCTCTTCGTCTGCTGACCATAGTTTATACAGATGGGATTACTATTTCATATGGCCCCCAAACAAGTGACCGATAAGGATTGAACTCTTATAACCGGATTTTTTTTGTTTTTTATCCAAATTAAACCAAATTTGGAAAGAAACAGTTTTAGAAGCCTCCAAGAATGCTGACCGAATTTCAACCGAATGTGCAAGGGTATGGTAGCTTGGTTTTTAGACACGCATTCCTTTCTAATTTCAAAACTAATTTCATCCCTTTTGTGGACTACCAAAATGTAATTGGCCCTAATTAACTTCCTCAACTTTATACTGATAGAATATCTTTTAATTTCCGCACATTAATATTTACTGAAACTTGGTTAAAACCGGCAATATTCGCCTTGTCAGTTTTCCTCTAGGCGGCAAAGAGATTTTATCGTCCCTCCCGACAGGGTGGTGACGCACTGATTGCTGTTGATTCCGGCCTTAAGTATCTCTTAAATCCTTTTCTGTCTTTATCACTGCCTCATTCATTCCTCCACAATCCAATATTTCTGTTTTTTTGGATCATCTTGTTGCAATTGAATTAATCGCGTCAATGCTTTCTGATACTGATCAATTGTTGGTTTTTGGTGATTTCAAAAGTGTTCTTCTGCGATTGCCTCTGCCGGTTCGATACCTTCAACGAAAAACGAGTTTATTGACGGCATACTCGAATTGTCCTTATCACAAGTTAATTTTATAGCAAGCTTTTCTATGGAGCTATAAGGTCAGAATAAAATTTGGTCACTTGATGTAGATACCTCTAGGACACATAATACCCAAATTCGATTCAACTCCAATGAAAAACAAAATAAACTATGATATAAAAACACTAAGTTGGTATTATGTTGATCAGCATCAACCGCTTAGAACACCTAGATCTCTGAGACTATAAGAACTAGAGTCACAAAGTTTGGTATGTAGACTCCCCTAGCGTTTCCTCAGATCGTTTGTTTAAAAATTTATAAATGGCATCTCCCTACCCCGCAAATCGTTAAAAACACTATATTTCCCACAATTTTTCACACACTTACTTGAAACTCATTTATAGACATTCATAGATATTTATAGACACATAATCTACCGATTTAATAAATAAATTTTTTTTGAGAACACCCCACACACAAAAAAAAGCATTGAAAGTGTAGCATACTTTTGAGTGAATACTGAGTACTTTGAATAAATACTGAGTACGAGTATCTTATAGTCGGAATATCAACTACAGCGATCTTACTTGTTATACTCGTACTCTAGTAGAGTTAACGAGTATATTGTATTCGTGCAAATGTATGTATCAGGCAGAACGAAGCGTCTAAGACCCCATAAAGTATATATATTCTTGATCTCCATCAACAGCCGAGTCCATCTAGCCATCTGTCCGTCCGTATGAACATATAGATCTCGGAGACTATAACAGCTAGAGTCACCCACAAATATACAACATCGCAAAACAAACATTTTGAATGAGTGCACCGCATCCCCAGCAAAGAAAAAAATCACAAAGTGTTGTATACTTTTGTATGTGTCGAATATTGAATAAATGCTGATTACGAGTATTTTATAGTCTTAATATCGACCACAGCGTTAAGAACGCGTTTTTTATACCCTGTACGTATAGTACAAGGGTAAATGAAGTTTGTGGAATGTATGTAGCAGACAGAAAGAAGCGCTTCCGACAAAGTATATATATTCTAGCCATGCCTGTCTGTCCTTGGACCTTGGACCTTGGAAACTACAAGAGATAAAAACTTAAAATCTTGAGGTCAAGAAAAAATTGGACTTGTTGTTTACAGCCAATATATTTATTCAGGGCAGCTATTGCTATTGAATAAATAATGCAAAAACAAAATCACAATTACATTAAGGGTATACAAAAATAATGGACAATAACAAATTCTATTAAACTGACTATATTTAATACGCCTGAACCTTGTGGCGTGGAGTCGTCCAGTGATTTCTCATAAGTAATTCATTTGTCAATTCATTTATTATCCCCAATTTTGTGTCCACCTGCCCTTTTAAGACTTATCCCAATGTTCCTGCCATGTCTCCAATGTCTGTCTTCTTGCTGCCTCGCGTGTTTCCTTTTGAAAGGACGGCGAGGCCTCTCCCCCGTTCCTGGTATATGGTGATTCGTTCGGCTGCTATCTCCTCTATGGGCGCAACGCCGGCTGTAACGTGGGCTGCGTTATCCGATACGGTCCTAAAAGCGCTGCAGATCCGAAAGGATTCCAGACGGCGCGTAGCCAAAATGTCGATTGGATCGCTTTTAGCCAGACTGGAGCCGCATATAGCATTGTTGATTTTGTCACTCTGGACAGTAGGCTCCTCCTCCACTTTGTTGGGCCTCTCGTAATGAGTATTAAACGTGATAGCGCTCGAGTTGTTGCTGATGCTTTTGTGCCGAGCATGACGCCGAGGTACTTGAGAGCCCTTGTGGACTGGACTACTGTGCCTGCCACACTAATGTGAGCTGTCTATACTTTCTTCCGGCTGCTTATTAGGACTGCCTCGGTTTTCTGGGGAGCAAGCACGAGACCAACAAAGGTAATGGATTGATTGTACAGATCCTCCGTTTCGTGCAGTTTTTGTCCACGCTCACCACTGCCACGTCTTCAACTAAACCGATTAGCTAGGGCCCTTTTGGAGCCCCTAGGGCTAGGTGCTCCAGCCTATCTGCGACGGCTTGAGTATCCATAGTCTCGGCTCGATAGCTCTTCCAGTGCGATACAGTGGGTTGCCGCCTAGCAGTGCGCCCACCAACTGTGCAGAGAATAGCCACGTGGTCACTCCCTGTGTAGGCGCTCCTTATCCTCTACTTTGCTGTTTGTGCAGCACTGTCCCACTGACGAATGTCAGGTCAACTACCGATCCAGCTCCAGCTCGACTAAACGTGTGCAGGTTGCCTTGGTTTAGAAGAGCCACGCCCAGCCCTGAGAATGCTTCGTGTAGGGTCCGGCCACTCGCGCTGCCCAACTTTTTTTTTTTTTTTTTGTATTCGTTTATTATCACTACTTGTGCATGAGGCGATTAAAACTAAATAACAAGCTACTAACTTATGAATAAAGAATAATAGGATGAGACGGGGCTTTCCCTCTGCGGTACGGCCGTGAAGCATTGCTTCGCAGAAGGTTCGGCGCCGCCTAGTCCATAGAGCGCCGCACGGGCTCATCTCTCCGCAGGTCGACCATTACGTCAATGGCAAAGTTGCTGGCAGCCTGCCAGTTATCCGCGCTCTTCAGCATGGACGGAATAAAGTTCGCCACCGAGATCTCGGATCCCAATGCCTGTTCCAGTTTTCGTCGCTGGGGCGAGAATTTTGGGCACTTGAACATAACATGTTCGGCATCTTCCACCACTCCTCGGCTACAGCATGTACATTCCTCTGACAGCTCGTGTTCAAAACGGTGCAGGTAGCTACGGAAGCAGCCATGCCCGCTAAGGAGCTGAGTCAGGTAGTAGTTTACCTGACCGTGCTTTCTACCAGTCCAGGCTTGGAGATTGGGGATGAGACGGTGTGTCCACCGGCCCTTGGTAGACCTATCCCACCGTTCCTGCCATCTCTGCAGTGTCTGTCTTCTCGCTGCCTCTCGTGTCTCCTATAGCGGTTCGTTCGGCCGCTATCTCCTCTATGGGCGCAACGCCGGCTATGACATAGGCTGCATGACATCGTCCGATACGGTCCTGAAGGCGCTGCAAAGCCGAATGGATCCCAGACGGTGCGTTGCCAAAATGCCACGACTATAACTGGTCGACTTAAGCGCATTTAGCCAGACTGGAGCCGCATATAGCGTTGTTGCTCTTGTCACGCTGGACAGCAGGATCATCCTCCATTGTTTTATGCTTCTCGTGTTGAGCATTACCCGTGAGAGCGCTCGGCTCGTTGCTGCTGCTTTTTTTCCGACATATTCCAGGTGCTCTCGGAAGCTCAGCCTTGTGTCGAGCATCACGCCAAGGTACTTGATTGCCCTTTTGGAATGGACAATTGTGCCTGCCACACTAACGTGGGCTGTCTCCACTTTCTTCCTGCTACTTATTAGGACTGCCTCGGCTTTCTGGGGAGCAAACTCGAGGCCAACGGAGGTGAGCCATTGTGCTATCAGCTCGATGGAATCATTGCACATATCCTCCGTTTGGTGTAGCTCTTTGCCCACGCTCACCACCGCCACGTCGTCAGCGAAACCAATTAGCTGGTCACCTTCTGGTAAGGCCAGCCGGAAGAACCCGTCGTACATCACTTTCCACAGTAACGGTCCAAGTACTGAGCCGTGATTAACACCGCAGGAGACTTGATGCGACCTGGTACCGTCGGTGGTGTCGTACCAGAGGACGCGGTTCCTAAAGTAGCTACGAATCATGTGGACCAGGTTTGCAGGAACTCCGAAGCCAGATAAAGCGTCAAGAATGCAGCTCCACCTCGCCGAGTCGAATGCGTTCTTTATGTCCAGCGTGGTGACAAGGCAGTATTTTATGGCGCCGCCCTTCCATCTAGCACCGGCAATGGCACCAGAGGCTATGTCAACCACCTTGCTTATCGCATCCAAAGCCGATTTCGCCTTCCGGAATCCGTACTGCTGCGGTGAGAGGTCACCTCCTATATGTATGGCTTGCTCGAGGCGCGTGCAGATTAGCTTCTCAAATATCTTCCCTGCCGAGTCCAAAAGGCAGATTGGCCTGTACGACGAGGGCTCATTGGCCGGTTTGCCTGCTTTAGGAATGAGGACCAGCTTCTGCAGTTTCCATCTTTCAGGGAATATGCCTTCGCGTAGACACTGATTGTAAAGAGTCACAAAGGACTCGGGACGCAGTGCAAGAGCTAGCTTGAGGGCTCGGTTCCGGATACCGTCTGGCCCAGGTGCTTTGCTCTGCTTCAGGTTTCGGGCGGCCGTCGCGATTTCCTCAAGAGATACCTCGGTGATGGGTCCATGAGGAGGATGGGCGGGCGGTGGTCCGGGTTGATCCCTGAGTTCTTCCCTCCTGTGGGGGAAGAGGTACTCGACGATGGTTTTGAGCGCGGGAGGATCTGCTGGTGCTGGCTGCCTATTGGAGTTAAGCCTTTTAACCACGATCTTATACGCGTTTCCCCAGGAGTCTTGCTCGGCTGAGTCACATAGTTGCAGGAAGCAGTCGCGCTTGCTCTCGCGGATGGCTGCTTTGAGTACTTTCCTGTGCCTCCGGTAGTTGGCTTGGTGATCCTCGAAGGTAGATGCACCGCGGGAGCGCTGGTAGCGGCGTCTAGATTGGATGCAGGCAGTGCGCATGCTCGCAATGTGCTCATTCCACCAATAGACTGGCTCGTGGTGGTGCCTATACGCCCTTCTGGTTGCCATGCTAGCGTCGCATGCACTTGCTATGTCTGACATGAGCCGAGAAGCCATACACTCAGGTGCTGCAGCCTATCCGCGAAGACTTGTGTATTCATGGTCTCAACTCGATAGCTCTTCCAGTAGGAAACAGTGGGTTGCCGCCTAGCCATACGTCCGCCAACTGTGTAGAGAATATCCACGTGGTCACTCGCTGTGTATGCGCTGCTTATCCTCCAGTTTGCTGTTTGTGCAGTCGGCCGACTGACGAAAGTCAGGTCAACTACTGATCCAGTTCCAGCTCGACTAAACGTGCGCTGGTTGCCTTGGTTTAGGAGAGCCACGTGCAGCACTGAAAATGCCTGGAGTAGGCTCCGGCCTCTCGCGTTCGTGGTCATGCTGCCCCACTCGACTGCCCTGTTGAAATCACCGGCGATCACCATTGGGGTGTGTGTGTGTGTGTGTGTGTGTGTGTGTGTGTGTGTGTGTGTGTGTGTTTTGGAGGTGTCTCAAGATGAATGGAAAAACTGCTAATTACAAATAGTTTGAAGGAATGAGAAGTGTATCATCAATAGGAATATTTTGAAAAACAATAAACCCATTTTCATTTAAAAACGTTTGTTATTATTTTATTCCCGAAATAAAAAGGCGAATCATTCTCCATAATGACAAGAGGTGGATTTTTGAGCAGTCAAACATCGAAACGATGAATCCTTCTCAATGACTACTTGAGAAACATCCAAAACATAGGCTGCAGTACCCCTCGTTTCTTAAACGACTCACATGTAAACTTTAATCCTTGATTATTTGTTAAATAATCGGCGCATTTCTAATGGATAATGTTACGACAAAGCCAACAAAAATGCATAGGCTCGGTAGAATTAGCCTTGAAATAGCAATTTTTGCGATTTTAAATTGAGAGCACAAAATACTAAGCAATAGGAATGGTAATTTTTTCGCTAACGACACATCAAGCAAATGCAATATAGCGAATAACTAAAATCACAAACAAATATTACAAGCAAGCAGAAAATTTCAAAGTCGCATAAGCTTACAAGCAGACCGCAAGCACAAACAAACACACGGCACATGCGATAAGCATAAAAGAAACTTGGCAATTGGTGACACTGCATGCTTAAGCTTATGGCTTAGCTTAAGGTCTTATTTGCACAATAAAAACTAATTTAGTGCAGTTAAAAGTTTTGTTAAATGCCATTTACGGTTTGCGTTAAAACCGAAAACGAAATTAAGCACAATAAAAGAAAACTCGAACACAGTTTAAAAATTGATATACAATTGCAAAAATTAGCACAATACGGGAGATTGAAAAGCAACCGTCTTGAGCGAAATTTAGAGAAAGTCAAAATATCGTTATGCACATATCGATAACTTAATATATTGATAGGCATATGTCGATTAGCCAATAAGCCAATATGAATATATCTACAACTGAATATATCGTTAATTATCAGCGACTATTAAATATATCGATTAACATACATTGAAAGCTTAATATATTTATAAACTTTATTGACAACTCAATATGCAACTAAATATATCTTTATGCAGATATCGATATTCAAAATTGATATATAGCTCGAGCTTTCATGACACTCGTTCCCATGGGCGCAAATATATGACGAATCTTTATTATCGCCTATTAGAGGGGCGATGCCAAGCCCAGTTTTCCAAAACGGTATATAGCTTTTGACATTTCGTGCTCAATATTACTATACTATAGGTGCAAAGTTATAACATATTAAATTAGTTAAGTTTTATTTACCTTCCCATGGTCCGTATTAAAATACAGTAAAAATTTCATACGAATCTGTATATTAGCTTAGGCGCTTATTAAGGACAAACATACATTCATTTTTATATATATAATTATGCCCTGCAATGCAAAATAAGCCAAAATTTGTGAATATTCACGCATGAGCGTAACTAACGTATGTTATTTTAAAGGGTCCAATGAGAGTTAACAAATTAATATTTAAATCACCAGTCAGGATTATTTGGACTATATTTTTAAAATAATTTAAATAAATAATAAATAATTAAATAAATAATCTGTGTCCTGTCTTGAGGGCATTTACATATTACTTTGCTGTTGACATAGATGGCAACTCCACCAGCATGCCCCATGTGGTCAGCACGACACACAATATAGCCTTCACATTCAATGGACAAATCACATACAATTATTACAAGCCACGGCTCTGAAATACAAGTTGGCAAATATATAAAAAAGCTCATCATCCTTTATACCCTGTACCTATGGTTCAAGGGTATATTAAAGTTTTTGCGATGTATGTAACAGGCAGAAGGAAGCGTTTCCGACTAAATAAAGATATGTCAAGACTTACATAAGTATTTCGTGCCGACATTGTACTTTCAACGCTTGTCAACGGTTGTCAGATTATAAACAGCATTTAGGCCACCAAATGCGCGTAAAATGGCGCAATGCTTTGCACCTGCTGATGTTGGCAAGTCTCAAGGGTCTTAATTCCTTTTATGGGTGAACATGTTGTCCCCCTGGTGCCGCCTCTTCAGCGTTTTTCTCTTCAAGGGGTAGAGAAGAGCCATAGCAACAAGATAAGCATGCTCCTCAAGCTTGTCAAAATGTTTTGACAGGGCGTATCTGAAGGCACGTGCAACCACATGCTTGTAAATCATCACCTTGTTTTTTAGAGCCAATTTAATCCGCTCGCTTAAAAGAGAGCCAAGCATCTTTATTTTGCTCTTTATCTTGAAGCTAATCGCTGCAACATGTTGCTTATAAAAAGGTCACATAGAGCTTCTTGTCAAGGTGGACTCCAAGGTATCAGTGCAAGTCCTTGAGAGTAATCGGCGAGCGTAATATGGTTTGTTTCTTGCATGGTTTCTTGTGGTGTGTATGTACCATTGCACCAGATTTCTCCACGCTGTTGGTTGTACACCATATTTTGGCCCATGTAGCCTTCGCATCTGCCATTTCTTCCATCTTGTTAACCGCCTCACCAGGATCTTTATGTCGCGACATAATTGCCGTAGCATCAGCGTACGTAGCCATCATCATCTCATCCGTATCGGCATTCCATGTGTGATTGGAGGAGCTTGGGGGAGACCACTGTACATGTTCTGGAGTGTATTTAGCTGAAGAGAGAGAGAAATAGTTCCCGGGTTGTAGAAACTTTAGTTTATATTTAAGCCCAGTGGGCCAAACCCTATCAAATGACTGCTGCAACTCCAAATATATTGCGACGCAGTATTCCTTTGTCTCAAATGCTTTGAGGATAAAGCTCACCACTCTGTAGAGCTGCTCAGGGGTGCCGTGACTTTTTCTAAACCAAACTGATATTGCGCTGGAAAATCTTTCCATCTCGAACATCGAAATTTGATCGTTCCTCCTACCAGGTTGGTAGAGAACTGATAGCTGCTGATTGCGGCCTTCTGTTGGAACAAATTCTGCTTAATTTGCCTAATGTAATTGACTTTACAAGAAAGTAGTTCTTAAATGTTTTTCTGTCTTTATCACTGCCTCTTACATTCCTCCACGTTCCGACATTTCTGTTTACTTGGATCATCTTAATGCTATTCAATCGATCGCGTCAACGCTTTCTGATACTGATCAATTGTTGGTTTTTGGTGATCTCAACATCAGTGATGTCTCGTGGCTCTTTGCTTTGGTTTTTTGTTTTGTTTTGTTTTTTGATCTATCTTTGAGTTCTTCGTCTTTCCATTCGTTCTGGAAGGAATTGGTTATTATTTTTCTCTATAATGAGAGGAACAAGACTGAAGCCCGAAACTACAGAGGCATATCGAATATGTCTGTTATTCCAAAGCCTTTTGAAAGAATATTAGCTTCACAGTTACAATATTCTTGTGGTTTTATAATATCATCTGTTCAGCATCGGTTTATGAAGCGTAGGTCTACCACCACTTAATAGAATTTTTTAATAGAATTTTCTTCATTGTAATACATGGATTAAAAAATAAAATGCAAACTAACGTCATCTACACTGACTTCAGCAAAGCGTATGACTCGGTAAACCACTTCTATTCATAGGATGGATCTCCTTGGCTTCCCATTATATCTTCTTAAGTGTATTTCTGACCACCTTAATCTCACAACTCAGAAAGTCATTTTTAAAAAGTTGTTTTTCTAAGTCCCTTAGGTTACATCAGAAGTACCTCAGGGTAGCCACCTCGCTGCCTTTGTTTTCACTTAATTTATTAACGAGTTGCCTCAGGTAGTATCCCATTCTACAAATGTACGCTGACGACGTTAAACTTAGCTTGTCCTTCAACGACTCTTCCTCCCACTTTAGGCTGCAAGATGACCTTGATTCTTTCCAATCGTGGTGTCAGGTCAACTTACTAAATCTCAACTGTTCTAAGTGCAAATGTCCCCTCGTCGGATCGACACTTTTGATGACTTGGGTTTTCTTTTAGACCCTAAATTAAAATTCGATTTACACATTTCATTTACCGTCAATAAGGCTGTGGTCTTTCTGGGTTTTTATTGAGCGATGGTCGAAGGAATTCGATGAACTAAATTATTGTAAACTTCTCTGGTGCTATCTATTTTGGAGAACGCATAGTGTGTTTGGTGTCCACAATTCAGGAATCACCAGGGCCGCATTGAGTGTGTTCAAAATAAATCTTTAATGTTTGAATAGCCCCAATAGCCCCCTCCCTTTATAATAAACCTCCCATCTCTTGAAAACCATAGAATTACGCTTAATGTTATCTTTACACATAAGCTGATTAATGGTGAAATTGACTCTCCGACTTTAATGAGCCAAATTAGTTTTTGTGTCCCTTATAGAACTACAAGAAATTACGTTCCTATCTATCTTAGCACTGTAATTTAAACTCCCTTTTCGTGTGCTGTGTTCTAACTACAATTATCTCTTCACTAGCTCCCTTAACTCAAATAAAACATCTACACTAACGCAAATGATGCGGGTGCACCCCTCGGTCAGTTGGTATTAGCTTCTAGCCTAGATTTTGCGCGTATATAAAAAAAATATTTATACATAAAAAGCGATATATATTGATGTATATTAGTTATCGATATATGTTTATCGGTGTAATGATTTATTGATATATGAATATCGATACATTGAGATTTTAGTATATCTGCATCGATGTCTTGAGTTATAGATACATGATTATTTCTAGCAAAAATATAGGTCAACAGGAAAAGTCGTAGCGAGCAATAGAAAACAAAAATCAAAATTTGAAGTCTCTATCTCTTGTAGATCTAGATTTTCATACATCCGGACGGATCGTTCGACTAAGCTTATCATGCTGATCAAAAATATAACAGGTGCAGGACCACAATAATACCATAGCTACAGATTATAATAAATCAGAATAAGAATAAGTATGATTTCATTTGAGGAAACTCTATGGTTATGAGCACTTTGATTTTAAATATCAAGTTTGAATTGAACCAGTAAAACATTGGAAGACAATCAAAGTTGCAGTATAGCTAATAATCCCAAGTACCACAGAAGGTTGAAACAAATTAATATGAAGAATCGATTTTCAAACGAACAAGCTTGAAATAAACTAATTATTTTTGAGTATATCTCCACAGTTCACTAGATGGCTGATATACTGGCGAAACCGTTATGCCGAATATGTGAGCCTGAGCCTTAGAGATGGATTATGTTTTGCTGTTGCAACTTCTTGCAACTGAAGTAAAGACTAGATGAAATAATAAAAATGTATTTTACATGAATTATTTAATTGTGACTGCTCTAGTTCAATTTCTAAGATTGAATATGGAATTTAATTGTGATAGATTAATTCTAGAACTGGGTCTGTATAAATGAGTTATTTCTAGACAAATGTGGTTCAAATAAATATGGTTAATTTTCCCAGAAGGTACAACCGTTCTTATTAGAAAATATCTTAATATACTAACCTAATATTGTAACTTGTTAGGCAATGTATCTTTTGAAGAAGGGTGTTGCAGATATCACAAATTTCGCTAGTCGACAGTTATGCGGATACCACAAAAATTGATCATAGATATGTCCGAATACACCATATATACTATAGCAAAAGTCTGCCTTGACGTGGTCTGGTCACACTTATCACTTGGCTTGCGAGTGTTTATTATGCTAATAAAGTATATATATACATATATATATATATATATATATATATATATATATAT
>JBAMBM010000675.1:0-120092 GCA_037043425.1 Hirtodrosophila duncani | reverse complement strand
AAATCATGGTTATGGGTCTATTACCCTGCGACAACACCGCCCCGATGCCGCCGAGAATAACGTCTTCCGACGCCAAAATATTCCTAAGTTTATCAAAGGCCTGCTCTTGTACCTCATCAAACTGTATAGGAATAGTTTTCAAGCGCTGTTTGCTGATTTTACCATTCTCTCCTTTCAAAATGCTGGAAATAGGCCTTGCTATCTGTGCGAAGTTTTTTATGAAACACCTGTAGTAGCTGGCAAGACCCAAGAAGGATCTTACCGCAAACAGGGTGGAGGGCTGTCTGAATTCCTGAATGGCCTTGGTCTTATCTTGGCTAGTTCTTGTGCCCTCGGTTGACACCACAAACCAAGGAATTCCACTTGTCCCTTGAAGAGCTGGGTCTTCTCCTTTGACACCTTCATGTTTGCGTCGTGGAGGCTGCTGAGCACTGTGTCAATGTCTCTGACATGATCTGCCTCACTCTTTGAAAATACGATGACGTCGTCAACGTACACATAACATATTTTACCGATATGCTCCCGCAATACGTCATCAATGGCCGTTGAAAAATGCTAGATGCATTCCTGAGGCCAAATGGCAAACGGCAGAACTCATATTTACCTCCGTTTACCGAAAATGACGTCTTTTCACGATCGCGTTCAGCTAACGTGATTTGGTGGTACCCTGACTTTAGGTCAAGGGTGGTGAAGTATCGTGCCTTCCCCAGATTTGAAAGTATCATGGAGATACAAGGCATCGGGTACTTGTCTGGTATGGTTTTTGAGTTAAGCTTGCGGAAGTCTATGACTAGCCGTTTCTTGCTTGAACCCAAATCGTCGGTGCCTTTTTTTCCGACGACCCATATGGGATTGTTGTACGGAGACCTGGACGGCCGAATGATTTTGTTCCGCAATAGTTCTTTCACTTCGTCATTGACGAAATCGGTGGCTCCTACAGGGAAAGGGTACATTTTTGAGTAGATCGGCTCCTCATCCTTGGTCCTAATTGTGGCTACTACCGCCGTATTAAAGGGCAGCATTTCAGTTGGATCTGCAAATGCCTTTATACGGTTGGACATCATTCTGAGAAACTCGTTCTTTACTGTTGGCGGAACCTCGATGTCGTCCACTTTTGTGAAGTTGACGCTGGGGCACTTGCGGAATAGGATTCTTTCAGATTCATGTCCGAAGTGGAGTGTCTTTGTCCCCAGGTTTAATTGACGCAGCCTCAGCCAGCGTATCAAGCCCTACGATGCCATCAAAAGTTGACAGCTCTGGCAAGATGAAAAACGGATTTTTAATGCCGAACATGGTAAGGAAACATTTTTTCCGTACCTTGTTAAGGCCGTGTAGAGATTTTACAATGAATGGGGCTTCTACAGGGACAATTCCCTGAAGTTCCTTTAGCGGTTTGATGTAGTTTTTCGCGGCCCCAGTATCTATTAAAATGTTTAGTGTTCTCCCCGATACTGTTCGTTTAACGAACGGGAGCAGGGACTCTCCTCTCGAAAAATTGACAGTATCACTGTCGTATCGCGCTTTATTTTCCTCATCGATCTCATCCGCTGTCTCTGATGCTAACTGTTCGTACCGTTGTTCGTACTGGTCCGGATCCTCCTGAGCGAGGTGATTAACCCTCTGTCTGCGCTGGTCGGAGAGTCTCTGGGAACTGGCCGGCCTCTTGAACGCACCTTGTTGGTGCCCGTTAGTAAAGTTTGTCATAGCCAAATTGGATCCCTACCGTTTTTGAAAGTTAGTTGGCTGACGGAACTTAGAAGAGGATGGGTCAACATCCATCACCTCCACCTTATCTTGGCAACGGTGGCCATCTACTTGGTGATTGCCCTGATTGCTCGTGTAAAATGGGTTTTTTGATTGCCTTCTATAGTGGTCGGGCTCGTTCTGCCCCCCTGTCTCTATCTGGTTCGGCTCTGGCCCTTATTTTCTAATGCCCTTGCGTAATTTGCCGCAAATCATGCCTATCGTGGTTGGCCTCAATTTCTTGCGCCATTGCCAGAGCTGATGGCAAGTCTTTAGGCTGCGCCGCAAACAGTATGTCTGTGACGCCTCTTCTTAGACCTGAAATGAAGATACGGAGTGCGTCGGCCCTATACTTTTCATTAATAAATTGCGCTTGAGCGGCGTCTTGTGACATGATCGTTTTGTTTGTGAGAAGGATGAGTTTCTTCTCAACCTCTTCATAGAACTGTGTGATGGACATGCCACCCTGCCGGAGCGTGGAAAGCTCTTGTTCTAGCAAGTGCAGTGGACGTTTGTCAGAATATGTGAAATCGAGGCGATTGATGATTGCCTCAAAATTCAGCACTGTGTTGAAACACGACAAGAGCGAGTCAGCGGAGCCTCTAATCTTATTTCAGATTATGAGGACCGCTTGGTAATGCTTTGAACTGCCTACAAATCCCTCGTATAGCTTATAGGCAGCTTTTGCTGCTTGGCGCCAGGAGACATATTGCTCCTGAGCCCCATGGAACCCTGGCAGCGTTTTTACCGCATTCAGAGTCTCATCGCAAGGTATCTCTCGATTTAAGGTAATTGGCACGTAGGCCTTGGCCTCTGGGGCCTGAACTCTAGCAGCCTGCAGCTGGTCAGTTACCACTCGCAAACGCTCCTCAAAGTCAGCTTTTTGCGATGCCAATGCAGAGCTGACCACCGCAGCTATGATAGCTTGGATCTGTGCCGCATCCATTCCTTCTACTCTTCGCTCGGGTTCAATCTCAGAGTCTAAACTGACTTCGTTGAGCAATTCTACTAAGTAGCTGATGTTGTTGTGAATGGGCATATGCGAATTATCTCTTAGTCGTCCCCCCACGTTTCGTTTGTTATTGTCGTCGGTCAGTCCCAGCTACGCCGAGCCGCTGTTATCAGTTATTTTATTTGAGAGTCTAATTCAAGTTCCCTCAAACACAGACTTCTTTTGGTCTTGCCCGCCGACAACAATGCATTCGTGGTGTTATGCTTCCTACTCACGCTTCTAGCAACAGATAAGGCAGCTAGAAAGAAAATACAGAACTAAGAAACATAGACGCCCGAGTGTTTCTGTATATGAACGTTGTTTTGTTTTCTATGCTATACTTTTTTGTTTTTTTTTTTTATGACACTTGGGCGATATTTGAAGAAAAGTTTCACTTACATGTTCTTCTTTTATTGGCTATGTTAATATATCCCCCCTTGTCGATATTCTTCTTTAGCTGCTCTCCAGATGTGTTGGTGCTAATTCCTCCCTATCATCGCCGCTGTACAATTTTGGGGTCAATTAATTGCCTTTTATTAATACTCGGTGGCTACGAGCTTCTTAATGCAATCGAACGCTCCCCCGCAATTTGATTTTGGGGTGCTTGGTGGTGTGAGTGCAGCGATCTATTTTTAGATCTGCCGCGAGCGCAGTTTATGACTGTAACTGCCTAACCTTGGAGCCGGCGTTGTCTCCGTGCTCTTTTGTTAGTATGGTTTTATTCCTCTTCTTTTTTTTTTATCGCTTAGCGGGCGTTGTCTCCGCGCCGCACTCCTCAATTCTCGCTTTCCAACGTTTTATCTTGGAATTGGGGCTTCGATCCGAAACTGCGAAAATCAATGGCTGATGGTCTGTGTAGATGTTAATGTCATTCTTCCCATATATGTAGTAACGAAGCGTATCTAGGGCCCAAACTATGGCCAGTAGTTCTCTCTCATTGGTCGCATAGTTTAGCTCTCTGTCCTTCAGAGTCCTAGAAATCATGGTTATGGGTCTATTACCCTGCGACAACACCGCCCCGATGCCGCCGAGAATAACGTCTTCCGACGCCAAAATATTCCTAAGTTTATCAAAGGCCTGCTCTTGTACCTCATCAAACTGTATAGGAATAGTTTTCAAGCGCTGTTTGCTGATTTTACCATTCTCTCCTTTCAAAATGCTGGAAATAGGCCTTGCTATCTGTGCGAAGTTTTTTATGAAACACCTGTAGTAGCTGGCAAGACCCAAGAAGGATCTTACCGCAAACAGGGTGGAGGGCTGTCTGAATTCCTGAATGGCCTTGGTCTTATCTTGGCTAGTTCTTGTGCCCTCGGTTGACACCACAAACCAAGGAATTCCACTTGTCTCTTGAAGAGCTGGGACTTCTCCTTTGACACCCTTATGTTTGCGTCGTGAAGGCTGCTGAGCACAGTGTCAATGTCTCTGACATGATCTGCCTCACTCTTTGAAAATACGATGACGTCGTCAACGTACACATAACATATTTTACCGATATGCTCCCGCAATACGTCATCAGTGACCCGTTGAAAAATGCTAGATGCATTCCTGAGGCCAAATGGCAAACGGCAGAACTCATATTTACCTCCGTTTACCGAAAATGACGTCTTTTCACGATCGCGTTCAGCTAACGTGATTTGGTGGTACCCTGACTTTAGGTCAAGGGTGGTGAAGTATCGCGCCTTCCCCAGATTTGAAAGTATCATGGAGATACAAGGCATCGGGTACTTGTCTGGTATGGTTTTTGAGTTAAGCTTGCGGAAGTCTATGACTAGCCGTTTCTTGCTTGAACCCAAATCGTCGGTGCCTTTTTTTCCAACGACCCATATGGGATTGTTGTACGGAGACCTGGACGGCCGAATGATTTTGTTCCGCAATAGTTCTTTTACTTCATCATTGACGAAATCGGTGGCCCCTACAGGGAAAGGGTACATTTTTGAGTAGATCGGCTCCTCATCCTTGGTCCTAATTGTGGCCATTACCGCTGTATTAAAGGGCAGCATTTCAGTTGGATCTGCAAATGCCTTTATACGGTTATACATCATTCTGAGAAACTCGTTCTTTACTGTTGTCGGAACCTCGATGTCGTCCGCTTTTGTGAAGTTGACGTTGGGGCACTTGCGGAATAGGATTCTTTCAGATTTATGTCCGAACTGGAGTGTCTTTGCCCCCAGGTTTATATTGACGTCAGCCTCAGCCAGCGTATCAAGCCCTACGATGCCATCAAAAGTTGACAGCTCTGGCAAGATGAAAAACGGATTTTTAATGCCGAATATGGTAAGGAAACATTTTTTCCGTACCTTGTTAAGGCCGTGAAGAGATTTTACAATGAATGGGGCTTCTACAGGGACAATTCCCTGAAGTTCCTTTAGCGGTTTGATGTAGTTTTTCGCGGCCCCAGTGTCTATTAAAATGTTTAGTGTTCTCCCCGATATTGTTCTTTTAACGAACGGGAGCAGGGACTCTCCTCTCGAAAAATTGACAGTATCACTGTCGTATCGCGCTTTATTTTCCTCATCGATCTCATTCGTACCGTTGTTCGTACTGGTCCGGATCCTCCTGAGCGAGGTGATTAACCCTCTGTCTGCGCTGGTCGGAGAGTCTCTGGGCACTGGCCGGCCTCTTGAACGCACCTTGTTGGTGCCCGTTAGTAAAGTTTGTCATAGCCAAATTGGATCCCTACCGTTTTTGAAAGTTAGTTGGCTGACGGAACTTAGAAGAGGATGGGTCAACATCCATCACCTCCACCTTATCTTGGCAACGGTGGCCATCTACTTGGTGATTGCCCTGATTGCTCGTGTAAAATGGGTTTTTTGATTGCCTTCTATAGTGGTCGGGCTCGTTCTGCCCCCCTGTCTCTATCTGGTTCGGTTCTGGCCCTTATTTTCTAATGCCCTTGCGTAATTTGCCGCAAATCATGCCTATCGTGGTTGGCCTCAATTTCTTGCGCCATTGCCAGAGCTGATGGCAAGTCTTTAGGCTGCGCCGCAAACAGTATGTCTGTGACGCCTCTTCTTAGACCTGAAATGAAGATACGGAGTGCGTCGGCCCTATACTTTTCATTAATAAATTGCGCTTGAGCGGCGTCTTGTGACATGATCGTTTTGTTTGTGAGAAGGATGAGTTTCTTCTCAACCTCTTCATAGAACTGTGTGATGGACATGCCACCCTGCCGGAGCGTGGAAAGCTCTTGTTCTAGCAAGTACAGTGGACGTTTGTCAGAATATGTGAAATCGAGGCGATTGATGATTGCCTCAAATTCAGCACTATGTTGAACGACGACAAGAGCGAGTCAGCGGAGCCTCTAATCTTATTTCAGATTATGAGGACCGCTTGGTAATGCTTTGAACTGCCTACAAATCCCTCGTATAGCTTATAGGCAGCTTTTGCTGCTTGGCGCCAGGAGACATATTGCTCATGAGCCCCATGGAACTCTGGCAGCGTTTTTACCGCATTCAGAGTCTCATCGCAAGGTATCTCTCGATTTAAGGTAATTGGCACGTAGGCCTTGGCCTCTGGGGCCTGAACTCTAGCAGCCTGCAGCTGGTCAGTTACCACTCGCAAACGCTCCTCAAAGTCAGCTTTTTGCGATGCCAATGCAGAGCTGACCACCGCAGCTATGATAGCTTGGATCTGTGCCGCATCCATTCCTTCTACTCTTCGCTCGGGTTCAATCTCAGAGTCTAAACTGACTTCGTTGAGCAATTCTACTAAGTAGCTGATGTTGTTGTGAATAGGCATATGCGAATTATCTCTTAGTCGTCCCCCCACGTTTCGTTTGTTATTGTCGTCGGTCAGTCCCAGCTACGCCGAGCCGCTGTTATCAGTTATTTTATTTGAGAGTCAAATTCAAGTTCCCTCAAACACAGACTTCTTTTGGTCTTGCCCGCCGACAACAATGCATTCGTGGTGTTATGCTTCCTACTCACGCTTCTAGCAACAGATAAGGCAGCTAGAAAGAAAATACAGAACTAAGAAACATAGACGCCCGAGTGTTTCTGTATATGAACGTTGTTTTGTTTTCTATGCTATACTTTTTTGTTTTTTTTTTTTATGACACTTGGGCGATATTTGAAGAAAAGTTTCACTTACATGTTCTTCTTTTATTGGCTATGTTAATATATCCCCCCTTGTCGATATTCTTCTTTAGCTGCTCTCCAGATGTGTTGGTGCTAATTCCTCCCTATCATCGCCGCTGTACAATTTTGGGGTCAATTAATTGCCTTTTATTAATACTCGGTGGCTACGAGCTTCTTAATGCAATCGAACGCTCCCCCGCAATTTGATTTTGGGGTGCTTGGTGGTGTGAGTGCAGCGATCTATTTTTAGATCTGCCGCGAGCGCAGTTTATGACTGTAACTGCCTAACCTTGGAGCCGGCGTTGTCTCCGTGCTCTTTTGTTAGTATGGTTTTATTCCTCTTCTTTTTTTTTTATCGCTTAGCGGGCGTTGTCTCCGCGCCGCACTCCTCAATTCTCGCTTTCCAACGTTTTATCTTGGAATTGGGGCTTCGATCCGAAACTGCGAAAATCAATGGCTGATGGTCTGTGTAGATGTTAATGTCATTCTTCCCATATATGTAGTAACGAAGCGTATCTAGGGCCCAAACTATGGCCAGTAGTTCTCTCTCATTGGTCGCATAGTTTAGCTCTCTGTCCTTCAGAGTCCTAGAAATCATGGTTATGGGTCTATTACCCTGCGACAACACCGCCCCGATGCCGCCGAGAATAACGTCTTCCGACGCCAAAATATTCCTAAGTTTATCAAAGGCCTGCTCTTGTACCTCATCAAACTGTATAGGAATAGTTTTCAAGCGCTGTTTGCTGATTTTACCATTCTCTCCTTTCAAAATGCTGGAAATAGGCCTTGCTATCTGTGCGAAGTTTTTTATGAAACACCTGTAGTAGCTGGCAAGACCCAAGAAGGATCTTACCGCAAACAGGGTGGCTGTCTGAATTCCTGAATGGCCTTGGTCTTATCTTGGCTAGTTCTTGTGCCCTCGGTTGACACCACAAACCAAGGAATTCCACTTGTCTCTTGAAGAGCTGGGACTTCTCCTTTGACACCCTTATGTTTGCGTCGTGAAGGCTGCTGAGCACAGTGTCAATGTCTCTGACATGATCTGCCTCACTCTTTGAAAATACGATGACGTCGTCAACGTACACATAACATATTTTACCGATATGCTCCCGCAATACGTCATCAGTGACCCGTTGAAAAATGCTAGATGCATTCCTGAGGCCAAATGGCAAACGGCAGAACTCATATTTACCTCCGTTTACCGAAAATGACGTCTTTTCACGATCGCGTTCAGCTAACGTGATTTGGTGGTACCCTGACTTTAGGTCAAGGGTGGTGAAGTATCGCGCCTTCCCCAGATTTGAAAGTATCATGGAGATACAAGGCATCGGGTACTTGTCTGGTATGGTTTTTGAGTTAAGCTTGCGGAAGTCTATGACTAGCCGTTTCTTGCTTGAACCCAAATCGTCGGTGCCTTTTTTTCCAACGACCCATATGGGATTGTTGTACGGAGACCTGGACGGCCGAATGATTTTGTTCCGCAATAGTTCTTTTACTTCATCATTGACGAAATCGGTGGCCCCTACAGGGAAAGGGTACATTTTTGAGTAGATCGGCTCCTCATCCTTGGTCCTAATTGTGGCCATTACCGCTGTATTAAAGGGCAGCATTTCAGTTGGATCTGCAAATGCCTTTATACGGTTATACATCATTCTGAGAAACTCGTTCTTTACTGTTGTCGGAACCTCGATGTCGTCCGCTTTTGTGAAGTTGACGTTGGGGCACTTGCGGAATAGGATTCTTTCAGATTTATGTCCGAACTGGAGTGTCTTTGCCCCCAGGTTTATATTGACGTCAGCCTCAGCCAGCGTATCAAGCCCTACGATGCCATCAAAAGTTGACAGCTCTGGCAAGATGAAAAACGGATTTTTAATGCCGAATATGGTAAGGAAACATTTTTTCCGTACCTTGTTAAGGCCGTGAAGAGATTTTACAATGAATGGGGCTTCTACAGGGACAATTCCCTGAAGTTCCTTTAGCGGTTTGATGTAGTTTTTCGCGGCCCCAGTATCTATTAAAATGTTTAGTGTTCTCCCCGATACTGTTCTTTTAACGAACGGGAGCAGGGACTCTCCTCTCGAAAAATTGACAGTATCACTGTCGTATCGCGCTTTATTTTCCTCATCGATCTCATTCGTACCGTTGTTCGTACTGGTCCGGATCCTCCTGAGCGAGGTGATTAACCCTCTGTCTGCGCTGGTCGGAGAGTCTCTGGGCACTGGCCGGCCTCTTGAACGCACCTTGTTGGTGCCCGTTAGTAAAGTTTGTCATAGCCAAATTGGATCCCTACCGTTTTTGAAAGTTAGTTGGCTGACGGAACTTAGAAGAGGATGGGTCAACATCCATCACCTCCACCTTATCTTGGCAACGGTGGCCATCTACTTGGTGATTGCCCTGATTGCTCGTGTAAAATGGGTTTTTTGATTGCCTTCTATAGTGGTCGGGCTCGTTCTGCCCCCCTGTCTCTATCTGGTTCGGTTCTGGCCCTTATTTTCTAATGCCCTTGCGTAATTTGCCGCAAATCATGCCTATCGTGGTTGGCCTCAATTTCTTGCGCCATTGCCAGAGCTGATGGCAAGTCTTTAGGCTGCGCCGCAAACAGTATGTCTGTGACGCCTCTTCTTAGACCTGAAATGAAGATACGGAGTGCGTCGGCCCTATACTTTTCATTAATAAATTGCGCTTGAGCGGCGTCTTGTGACATGATCGTTTTGTTTGTGAGAAGGATGAGTTTCTTCTCAACCTCTTCATAGAACTGTGTGATGGACATGCCACCCTGCCGGAGCGTGGAAAGCTCTTGTTCTAGCAAGTGCAGTGGACGTTTGTCAGAATATGTGAAATCGAGGCGATTGATGATTGCCTCAAAATTCAGCACTGTGTTGAACCACGACAAGAGCGAGTCAGCGGAGCCTCTAATCTTATTTCAGATTATGAGGACCGCTTGGTAATGCTTTGAACTGCCTACAAATCCCTCGTATAGCTTATAGGCAGCTTTTGCTGCTTGGCGCCAGGAGACATATTGCTCATGAGCCCCATGGAACTCTGGCAGCGTTTTTACCGCATTCAGAGTCTCATCGCAAGGTATCTCTCGATTTAAGGTAATTGGCACGTAGGCCTTGGCCTCTGGGGCCTGAACTCTAGCAGCCTGCAGCTGGTCAGTTACCACTCGCAAACGCTCCTCAAAGTCAGCTTTTTGCGATGCCAATGCAGAGCTGACCACCGCAGCTATGATAGCTTGGATCTGTGCCGCATCCATTCCTTCTACTCTTCGCTCGGGTTCAATCTCAGAGTCTAAACTGACTTCGTTGAGCAATTCTACTAAGTAGCTGATGTTGTTGTGAATGGGCATATGCGAATTATCTCTTAGTCGTCCCCCCACGTTTCGTTTGTTATTGTCGTCGGTCAGTCCCAGCTACGCCGAGCCGCTGTTATCAGTTATTTTATTTGAGAGTCAAATTCAAGTTCCCTCAAACACAGACTTCTTTTGGTCTTGCCCGCCGACAACAATGCATTCGTGGTGTTATGCTTCCTACTCACGCTTATAGCAACAGATAAGGCAGCTAGAAAGAAAATACAGAACTAAGAAACATAGACGCCCGAGTGTTTCTGTATATGAACGTTGTTTTATTTTCTATGCTATACTTTTTTGTTTTTTTTTTTTATGACACTTGGGCGATATTTGAAGAAAAGTTTCACTTACATGTTCTTTTTTTATTGGCTATGTTAATGTATCCCCCCTTGTCGATATTCTTCTTTAGCTGCTCTCCAGATGTGTTGGTGCTAATTCCTCCCTATCATCGCCGCTGTACAATTTTGGGGTCAATTAATTGCCTTTTATTTATACTCGGTGGCTACGAGCTTCTTAATGCAATCGAACGCTCCCCCGCAATTTGATTTTGGGGTGCTTGGTGGTGTGAGTGCAGCGATCTATTTTTAGATCTGCCGCGAGCGCAGTTTATGACTGTAACTGCCTAACCTTGGAGCCGGCGTTGTCTCCGTGCTCTTTTGTTAGTATGGTTTTATTCCACTTCTTTTTTTTTATCGCTTAGCGGGCGTTGTCTCCGCGCTAATTGATTTTAATTGGTTAATCTCGGGTGTTGTCCGATCGTGTTGGGCGCCAGTAGTGATTTTGTATTGGCGTGTTATGATGTTAATCATTTATTTTATATAAGTGGATATTGAGCAATTAATGTTGTCAGGAGAGAACATGAGGCGTCTCTGCCTTTCGACGAACCACTAAAGACTAAACTTAATTTTCCTAAAGATAAGCTCTCTGTTGTCGGCAATGACGCCCGTCGCTACCCCGCAAAAGTGCGATCGGCACAACTCGGAAGACGAAGCTGCTTAGTCTACAATAATGCAGAGTTCGCCCCATCCAGTGGCTTATTTCGTTAACTCTTGTTGTCTGATATATATATATATATAAAAGAATGTAAAGAGTAAAAAGAATGTATATATATACATTGTTTTTACAACCGCTCTTCTTCTTGTACAGGTGAACCCTCTCTAGCCTGCGATCAGAGTGTACTGTCGCAAGCTAGAGAGGCTATATCAGAGTATACTCTCGCAAGCTAGAGAGGCTATATATATATATAGCCCCCTCAAGCCCCCGCAAAACGATTAAGTCCTCACAATTTTTGACATATTCAGTTAAGACTCGGTTTATATGTATTAGCACATAATCTACCGATTTGCCAAATTTCATTAAGATTTGATAATAATTGTAGACGAGATCACCTCACCCCCAGAATGTATAAAAAGCATTTGGTAAAAATGTAAACCCTGTAGCTTTAAAGACTTTTGAGATCTTTGTGTTGAAACAGACCAGCGGACAGACGGGGAAACGAAAACATCTAAAGATTTGGATTTTGAAAATACTTAAAATATATAAAAATATATTTTTATGCAATTTTTTACGAAGACAGAGGAAAGTTCAATGGCTTATCAGTTAATTTAATTTTTTGAGGCGTTTTTGAGTATCAAACAAATTCGCCTTTTGATTGCTGTGATATTTGAAACCGTTGATATTTTTACATTTACTACGCCAATAATCTAGTAGCATTTCAATTATTCATGTTTCCTTCTTAACAATTGAAGATATAAGTTGAAGTGCAAGACATTTTCATATTTCAAAATCCTTAGAGTTTTCTATGTCACCCATCATATTCTACTTATGCACATGTACTTACAGCTTTCAATTTCCACGGTGCAATTTTGTGAGTCCAGTGGGTAATAGTGCAAATCCATCATACAGGCGAGTGTCGTAGTGAACCGCATACCATACGTAACGGCGCCATCGCCCCCGAGACGTACCAATTTGTTCCTTTCGGTGACGTCGTGTAGAAAGCTGTATAGTGAATTAGAGATTTACAAATTGACATTGAACCTTGTGCAACTCGATACCTGTTCTTATCGTTAGCAAAAAAAGTGTCAGGCACCCATATCTTTTCAGCAAAATCCCCCGATAATGTCAATATGTCATTGACCCCATTGTCGCCGGCATCGACATCGTAATAAGATCCAAAGACATTGAATGCCAAGCGTTCATCGCGCCAATACTGGTTTAAATACATTGTTATCGTATAGTCCTGTGTAATTAAAATAAGCATGCATTGGAATTAGTTTCTGATCCTGTTGGCATGGTGATTTTACTCACCATATTAACTTCTGAAATGGCATCAAAGCTTGCTATGGTTAAGTCCATGCCGACGTGCAATGGTTCGCCTCCAAAATTGGGCCTTAAACGTATGTCGTAACCTTGAAGTATTTTTGAAATTGTCTGCGTCACGTTTTCAAGTCGGCCTGCGAGCATATCTCTTCTGTTACATCTGTGGGCAGATAAATTTTTTAAAATTTTGCAAGTCTCCTAACGCCATCCTAACCCCAAAATTTTATATCTTCCAAGAATTTGGTATATTATGTGCTAATACATATAAAAGCTATGTTTTAACTTAATGCGGTAAGATTTGTGGGTGATATAATGTTTTACTCGATTGACGGGGGTGAGAGAGGACGTTGCAACATTTAAAAAAAACACTTTCTGACGATCCACAATGGAAGCCCACATAACAAATTTGGTGTTCCTAGCTCTTATAGTGTAAAATATATAGCTAATTTTGTGGATAACGTTTTTCTCGGTTTGCGGGGGTGGGAAAGATATTGGTGGAAAAAATTAATTTAATTCAATTCAATTTAATTCAATTCAATTCAATTCAATCAATTAATTCAATTCAATTCAATTCAATTCAATTCAATTCTTTAATTTAATTTAATTTAATTTAATTTAATTTAATTTAATTTAATTTAATTTAATTTAATTTAATTTAATTTAATTTATTTAATTTAATTTAATTTAATTTATTTAATTTAATTTAATTTAATTTAATTTAATTTAATTTAATTTAATTAATTTAATTTAATTTAATTTAATTTAATTTAATTTAATTTAATTTAATTTAATTTAATTTAATTTAATTTAATTTAATTAATTTAATTTAATTTAATTTAATTTAATTAATTTAATTTAATTTAATTTAATTTAATTTAATTTAATTTAATTTAATTTAATTTAATTTAATTTAATTTAATTTAATTAATTAATTTAATTTAATTTAATTTAATTTAATTTAATTTAATTTAATTTAATTTAATTTAATTTAATTTAATTAATTTAATTTAATTTAATTTAATTTAATTTAATTAATTTAATTTAATTTAATTAATTAATTTAATTTAATTTAATTTAATTTAATTTAATTTAATTTAATTTAATTTAATTTAATTTAATTTAATTTAATTTAATTTAATTTAATTTAATTTAATTTAATTAATTTAATTTAATTTAATTTAATTTAATTTAATTTAATTTAATTTAATTTAATTTGTTGTTCAACACATTCACTATCCGTCCTGGCATTGAATTGACCAAGTTTTGGAGCATTTGTATATCCATTCTCGCATAATAGCTTCTTTTAACTCGTTTAGAGTTGAAAATTGCTTCCCGTTGGCATAAACCCGTTGAGACAAGATGCCCCAAAGATTTTCAATCGGGTTTAGGTCCGGGCTGCGTGCTGGCCACTCTAAAACAGGAATTTGGGAATATTTAAAAAAAGCCTTAGTGAGCCTTGCGGTATGGATGGGTGCATTATCCTGCTGGAAAATCCAGGTGTCACCAAATTTATCCACTCTCCAAGAGCTCCACATAATTTTGTGCAGTCATTTTATGCGTTATAAAGCACATGGGTGTCTTTCCATTGAAGCCGAACGCAGCCCATATCATAAGAGATCCTCCGTGGAAATTTCTGGACACGTGGACTTTTTTTGGGCATCTTAATCGCGGTAATAATAGCGGGAGCCATCAGGGCCGTCTAAATTAAACTTTTTCTCGTCGCTAAAAATTATATTTTCTCATTCAGTATCCCAAAATTTATATTTGTTTGCAAACTGCAAATCGAGCAGCTTTGTGCCTAGGCAGTAGTTCCGGTTTTAACAGTTTTTTTTCATACGAAACATTCTCGGAACACTTTAAAATTTGTTGCACACGTCTCGCAGATATCGGTAGAGACAAATTGCTGCGTATTTGGGATGCGCTGATATTTTCCTTGACCGCTAGATTTTTTATTCGCCTTTTGTCCCGGTTGTCAACCAAGGGTGGGCGCCCAAAGCTGAGTTGCTTCCCATGATTTTCAAGGTTCTTTATTAATTTTTCCACCGTATTCTTATTTCTGCCAACCTTGCCTGCAATTTTGCGTAATGACATCCCCGAATCACGCAGCGCCAAGATTCTTTCACGCTCGATATCCGCTAAACGACCAAAACTTGACATTTCTTAACAAAACAAGCAACTAGGAACTGTTATAAGTAATGAATTTACTTCAAACTTACTTATTTTTGTTCATTTCAATATTCGGAACAGAATTCAATATGAAAAGTTCAAATTCTACGTGGTCAACCAGTCGCAAATTAAAACAAACTAATCTGTCCCATTTACTTATTTCGTTCGAAAAACTCAACATTGTCATCTATAAATAAACATAACGGTACTTTTTCGAAATTTTTTGCCTACCGCACAAGCACACTATAAACGAAATATAGTGGGAAGAGAGAAACCCAAGAATTGCATCTTACGGTTAATACAGGGTGCCAAATCTTTGTCCCATTTACTTATTTCAGACATTTTATAATTGTATTAACAGTTCAATGAATTTCAGACTTTTAAATTGATTTGTCCACAAAAAATGGTTTGAGTACGATGATCTTATAGTCTTACTTCGACTACTGCGTTGTTTTCGATAGATAGAGAGGCGCAGAAAGAAAAAAAATAAAATAACATTTTTGTATAGCTAAACTTTTATTTAACGATCTAAATCTAGATTTTTTAGCTTTTTTCAGAGGTGCGCTTATAATTTTAAAGGTAACTCGTGAATGACATAATCGATCAAAAGCTGTTTGATTTGGGAGGGCGATGCATTCCGGCCATTTGGTAAAGAAGCACATAACTAACGCGATGTATCGGTGGCCAGTGCGCTCAAAGGTTGCGCGAAGGCAGTAGATTGCAGTAGGCCCCTGGTACGCTGAGCGGCACCCTTCCTTGAGTTGCACCCTGAGCACCGGGCGGACCACAGCGCAACGTCGGCACTCTGCCCAATCCAGTAATATCGCTGCTTAATCTTCGCCAAGGTCTTTTTAAGGCCGAAATGATCTCCAGTGTGAGCGTTATGAGCCTGTTGTAAAAGCCTCCGTGTGTAACGTACGGGGAATGATGATCACTGTTTGACCTTCTTTGTGGCCAGCACGACCGTCAAAAGTTTCCTGCGGGTGGCACAGTAGTTGCGTTCCGTCGAACTTAAAGTTTTGCTATTGTATTCCAGTACTCACTCTTGGCCCTCTTGTATCTTACCGAGAATGGCGGTGTTCAGATGCATCAGTATCCAAGATGAAAGAGCCATTGTGGTCCGGGAATGTAAGGATGGGTGCAATTTGTGCTGCCGGAGTCCATTCAAATTTTTGTTAAGCTCCGGTCAGACCATGCTGAGGTCGGGAGAAGGAGCGGACATCTTTCTAAGTGGCTTTGGCCAGTTCGCAATATGGTGGATCTTGTCGGGGAGCCTATGATTGAAGTCGGTTTCACACAAAAGTGCTACCACGCGTGGTGGTTGTTCAATAGGCCGAGCTTGGTCCGTGTTGATCACGCACTTATGTTGGACGAATATGTGTTGGTAGCTGTCCAACAACTGCCGCAGGCGGGTTTGCAACTTCGTCGTTAGACCCGGAGTCATCTGCTGGTCTACCCAGATGATGGCATCCCGGGCAACTCGGAAGTCGGGTTCAGGAGCCGATTGAACTTCTTCCACTGGCTATAGGTACCCCAGAGTCGTAAATGCTGGCATCGTTAGCTCTTTTACACAGAGACTTAAAAGCCACGTCGCTGGTGGCGACAACGAGAGTGCTGTCCCCGTTCCAAACCCCGTTCCGACACTTATAATTGTCGATACGTGCCGGTGTGATTATGAGCGTAGTGGAGTATATCAAGTGCGGTGCCTCGGCTTTAGGCGCATGTCACGAAATAATAACCCAAGCAAATAGCATTTTTATCGCCACCATAACGGCAACGATCTCGCGTAGAATAAAATGCAGTCCCAATAGACTGGGTATGTTCCCATACATCAGAAGGAGTTCGTGGGTGAGTGGATGGCCGCATACTTGCGGTGAGGCTGCCCGTGGCCTTGAACTTCCCGCAGATGGAATGATAACCGTTGAATGATGATGCTGTCATGCATCGATCTGGAGACAGTTCATTCAAAGCGCCTTGGCCCAGCTTTTCCAATTCCATAGCAAAGTTTGGAACGCTGCGTACGACTGTTAAATGCCATATATAGCCGCTGTTTTTTTGGAGCAATCTGGTCGCACATCGCATTGATGACGACGCTATAGTCAATTTATTAGTGGCTAGGAGCGCAGAATATCAATGCTGAGCGGAACCAAGCTCAGGTACTACTTGCGCAGTTTCTTGCGCTCCGACCATTGATATTCGAATGCCATGTCCTCCAACAGCCTACGAAACTCATCTCAGGGCTTGGTGCTGTTGAAAGCGAGAGCCAGCTCCGGGTCTCTAAAGTCCATCCTCTGACCCATATAGCTGTAGTTTGCTTTTCGGGCGTCTTCGGTGTTTAACGAATATATCGATTGAGATGGACCCGCAAGGCTTTTATTTGCCGTGGTGGCTGAGGCACTGTGGGAAGGACTATTCACATTCTCTGCGTTGTGCATAGCCATAGCCAGCCTTGGTGGACCGAGAATGTGCGCATTGTTAATATACAGGCATAGTTTGAGTCTGTGAGTTGGAGGAGAGCATAGGCTGCCACAAGGGCAAAGCTGAGGACATTGCCCGCACCTGAGGGCAGGCAAAAGACAAGTGCGTATCAGGTGCCGAGCGTGCCGACTGGGTGTCTTGGCTATCCTTGGGCTCCATGGGCGCCTGGCTCTGTTTATGCCGTTTCTGTCTACTTTGAATATGACTGTTAACTCCTGGAGCCATCTCTGAATCCGACTTATACTCAATGGGTACCTGTTCTGCTTGGCCACGGCCTATAGGTCAATGAGAAAGACTCTGGTCCAGCTCCGTGATTGGGAGCTCTTTGGCCGTATCTAGGGAATGGACCTTATGTGTGCTGCAAGTTGCCGTCTCCCTGGGACGCCAACCTGATATGTTGGTGGCTCGTTCAGCTGATTCCCACATGCGATTGGAACGCTCCCTTGTAGAAGATTTGGGCCAGTAGACGCTTCGGCTGCTCCAATCGCTGTGATATTGGTTTTAGCGCGTTTGCGATCGCTTTATTTTGCTAATGGCTGTCTATAGCTGACATACCTTCCTGAGATAGTGTTGATGGTGACTGCTGACGCTGCTCCAATTGAAATTGCTGCGTTATTGGTTTTACTGCGTCAGCGATCGCTTTTTGTAGCCTTTCGCAGTCTCTAGCAGATATGACATCCTGAAGCAGCTTGCCTGGCAACTGTTGATGTTTGTTTTGATAATTATACTTCGGCATTGTGGAAACAACACGCGCTTAATCTGACACAAATTGCAAGAAAATTAAGAAGTATTTATGGCTTTTATTTTAAATTACACTGCACTGTTAGTCGCGCAGATATTTTACATTATATGGTGTTTTATTATTAAAGTGTCTATGCGTCGAAAATTTTTGCCGCCCTGCCGCTGCTGATGCAGAAAATGCTAACTAAATGCGGGAAAACATATGGGGAGTGAGGCAAATATCGTGTACGATTCTTGTAGACTCGAAAATAGTTTCGATAGGAGCTAAGATCGTCGCGCATATCGTTACCGCAAGTAGCCATCGTATCCCAACGACAATCGATTACCATAATAGCTGTTGGGAGTTATCGCTACAATATATTCTTGATCATTATGACAAGAGTCAATATAACCATGTCAGCCTGCCTTTCTGTCTGTGTATCGTTCTGTTTCTATAAAAAGAAGGACTGAATATAAATAAATAAAAACCCTATACCATAAATATCGCCAACAATTTTTTTGTTTTTTTTTAGGCTAAGCGCCTCATGGGTCAGAAGGTGAGAGACTGAGAGGGGTAGAGAGGCTCAAGCCTGCATTGGTGAGCAAAGTGATCAATGTGTTGTATTTAAATGTAAATGAAAGCTGGCTTTTATGTATAACAGACGTTTTTAAGTATGCACAAAGTATTTAAAAGAAATGATAAAGAAGATGCGTCACTGCCAATCGGCAGCCTACACTTCCATTGACGAAATGTTAATAGAGCTACTTAGTTTTTCTTACTTTTAACAAATCTGCAAGCTTATATAAGTTTCGGGTAAACGAAGTTAGCTTCTCTATCTTGTTTAATTTTAAATACTTCATTTTGAATTATCTTTGAATTACGAACATGATGACTTTTGTTTGAAATTTTTCATGATTTTGCTTAAAATTCTCTGAAAATTAAAAAAAAGCATTTGTTTATTCATTTCTGTATTTACTTAACTTCATAAGCTTCGTGTAACATATGAATCATTAAAATCAATGAAGAGGCGGCTAAATAAGATAATTACCTTTCTTCGATATTTTTCTATATTAATGACACAGGCAAATGACTTGGCAAATTTTCAGCCGTCTCTCCATCTCCATTTCACCGGAATCGGACTCGTAGCTCTGTTTTGATCGTGTGAGGAAGCGGGCGTATTTAAGAAAAATGGAAAAAGAGCAATATCGATCGGGGATTTGAATCTTGTTATTGAATGGCAAATCACGCTTAGATGCTGTGCACGGTGATTCTTCTTCTGTGATGGCGCCCGGCAAAAATTGGCTTAACGAGTTTCAACGTGGTCTCACGTCGGTGCATCGAAAACAGCCACCAGTGCTGCAGTCTAGGCATCGTCGAGATCACCACCCTGGGACTGTGGACGATACGCACGCCTAAAGCTTAGATGCAAAGCTTAGAAGTTCAATCACGCACAAAACGGAGTAGTAACATTTAGCATAGAAAAAGTATGAAAAAACTAATTTTTTATGTTTTTTTTGGGGTGGGTTGTTCTCATACAAAATTTGTTGAAGATAGAAGGTTTTGTGGTTTACGGGGGCGGGAGGCGGCGTGGCTAAACAAAACTCGGCAAATCTTTAGATTCTGTGCTTATACATACACAAATGAGTTTTAACTAAATGCGTTTAAATTTGTGGAAGATATAAAGTTTTGCGGTTTGCGGGGCAGGAGGGGGCGTGGAAAATTTTAAAAACAAACTTGATCTGATGCCCCACAAGGGGAGTCTACATACCAAATTGGGTCTCTCTAGCTCTTACACTCTCCGAGAACGAGGTGTTCATAAGGACGGAGAGACGTAAATGCTAGCCATTTACTCGACTCGGCTGTTGATGCTGATCAAGAATATATATACTTTATGGGGTCTTAGATGCTTTCTCTTGCCTGTTACATACATTTGCGCGAATACAATATACTCGTTTTCTCTACTAGAGTACGAGTATAAAGAGATACAAACAATATTGTCTACATTTCATGACGATCCAATTCAAGGAGGTCATACTGGCATAACAAAACCGCTAGCGAAAATTAAGAGACACTACTAATGGAAAAATATGACTCGTCATATAAAAGAGTACATACGTAGATGTCATAAATGTCAAATGTCAAAAACAACGACACATACAAAGACCCCTATGATTTACACAGAAACAACCACAAATGCTTTCGATATGGTAATAGTGGACACAGGGGATCCGCTACCAAAATCTGAATATGGCAATGAGTACATCGTCACACTTATATGTGATTTAACAAAATATTTAGTAGCCATTACAAACAAAAGTTTAAATAATGTCGCAAAAGCAATATCCGAAAATGTTTACTAAAGTCCAATGAAGGCGTTCAATTCGGACATCAAGTAATATCAGACATGTGCAATTACATGAAATCAAGAATCTTACTTCTACAGCATATCATCACCAGACTTTAGGGACATAAGTCATAGAACATCAATGCATGAATATTGCGTGAATATTTTCCATACGAACTAGTATTTGGAAGTATGCAACACATTTTGATTTTTATACTCGTTCTCTAGTGGAGCCGAAAACCTGTGAGCCAACTACTCCATATTCTATCTTTCGAACTAATACTATGCTCGATAGTTACAGTCCCCAGCCCGTACAGCGACTCTCTCCGGCTGAATCCGTACAGGGGCTATATATATTCCAAACCAGTTTTCATAGTTTGAGGATTAAGGTGGAAAAGTTCTAGTTTGTTGCTCCGCGAAATAGAGCTTCCTTCAAGAATAAGTGTTCCGGACGACTACTGAGACACAATCTGTCAAACAAGTTTTTGGCATAAACACCTAGTCAGTGAACCAGTGAAGTAGTTTCACACCAGAACGAGAAATCGGATACCGATTAGACTCCCTGCTACCGCACAATCTGCATCCTCTAATATAGCTTCAAAAAACTCATTTCATCTTTTCTTCTTGAATACCAAAATGTAAGACGCCTTCAGTCCAAGCTCCCTGAGCTCATAGCATATCTTTTTATTTTCATATTTTAATATTAATTGAAAAATGACCAAAACCTGATGTTTTAGACTCTGTAATTTTTGCTAATAATTATATCGCTTATAGATTTGATCGTTCCTCCCACCAGGTTGGTGGCGTACTAATTACTGTTGATTAAGGCCTTCTGTCTGAACTACATAGTTCTGTTTGATTTTCCTAACGCAATTGAATTTAAAAGTACGAAAGTATCTCTTAAATGTTTTTCTGTCTTTATCACTGCCACCACGGTCCGATATTTCAATCGATCGCGTCAATGCCTTCTGATACTGATCAATTGTTGGTTTTTGCTGACTTCACCATCAGTGATGTCTTATGGTAATCTGTGATCGAGTCAGCCGGTTTGATACCTTCAAGGCTGGTTAACAGCCCACTTGATTTGTAATTATCTCAAGTTAATTTTATAAAAAGTCATCGAATAGAGTCAGTCTGCTTTTGCTTATTGAATATCCGTTTTATCCATCATTACACGTTTCTATGGATATTCCTATTCCTACTGTACGTCCATCATTCAACTTGTCAGCTAGAACATATTAATTTAGAAAGGCTGATTTCGCTATCCTTAACAATGTAATCCTTCAATTCCTGCGGTACCTGCATCTTTTAACTTGTCAGCTACAACATATTCATTTAAAAAGGCTGATATCGTTAGCCTTAATAAGCCACGTTGGCTTACTCCACAGTTGTTTAGTTAAAATATGTAAAATATAGACTGTTTAGGAAGTTACAAATATCGGAACTATTTGTATTATATTGGAACTCTTTCAATGTTCAGTGTCGTAACTTCTGACTGCTATAAAACATATTTTCATCGCTGTAGGGTACAATTTTCTCATAAAGTAAAACAATTTTATAACTTCGATAATTCAAAACGAAAAACATCTGCATTACCTTCTTCATAATTTTATATAAACACTAAAGCAAATACAGATCAAGGCATTGCCAATTGCAAAGTTCTTTCAAACTACTTATTCCTGTCTTAAGTGTCTTTGCGATCAGATACACCCTTATAGGTTATACAGGTCTAATAATATCCCACCTCCCATAGTTATTGAAAGCTTATTATTTAATGAACTTAAGTCTATTAAGAGTAATTTTTCGCAGGCCCTGATGGCGTTCCGGTGTGAATTACTTTCAGATTTTGCGCTGATGCATTTAAAAGTTGATTTGGAAGCTTTTTGACCTACCTATTAATTCTTCGTCTTTCTCTTCTCTCTGAAAGGAGTCGTTTATTATTCCTCTTCATAAAAAGGGGACTAAGACTGATGCCCAAAACTACAGAGGCATATTAAAACGGTCTGCTCTTCCTAAGCTAATTAAAAAAATAATAACTTCACAGTTACAACATTCTTGTGGTTCTATAATTTCATCTGCTCTGCATGGGCTTATGAAGCTTAGGTCTACCACCAATAATTTACTATAATTTGTTTCTTTTGCAATACAAGGATTTAAAAATAAAATGCAAACTGACTTCAGCAGAGCATTTGACTCGATAAATCACTGTTTACTTATTCATAAGTTCGATCTCCTTGGCTTCCCATCCTATCTTTTTAAGTATATTGCTGCCTACCTTAATCTCAGAACTCAGAAAGTTCTTTTTAAAAATTTCTTTCCATCCTATCTTCTTAAGTATATTTCCGCCTACCTTAATCTCAGAACTCAGAAAGTTCTTTTTAAAAATTTCTCTTTTTTACTCCTCTTAGAGTTACATTAAGGGTACCGCAGGGTAGCCACCTCTGTCACCTTTTCTTCACCTTATTTATCAATGAACTGCCTCTCGTACCATCCTATTCTTGTGTACTAATGGACGCCGACGATGTTGAACTTTGCTTTGCTTTGATCCCACTTTAGCCGCAAGATGACCTTGATTTTTTTCCAATCGTGGTGTCAGCTCAACCTAGTAAATCTCAAATGTTCTAACTGCAAAGTTATGTCGTTTTCTGGTAGCACACCGCTTCAGACACCATACCTTCTTATCGATAAGCTCCTTGATCGGATCGACGCTGTTGATGACTTGGGTGTTCTTTTACTTCCTAAATTGAATTTCGATGTACACATTTCAATTACCGTCTGGGGCTTAGTAAGCGATGGTCGACGGAATTCAATGACCCTTATACAACTACATTATTATATACTTCCCAGTCTGACCTATTTTGGAGTACGCATCGTATGTTTTTTTGTCCACAATACAGGAACCATCAGGACCATCTGTTCAAAAGAAATTTTTACCGTTTGATCTCCGTGTTTTGAATTGCGTCTCCAATAGCACCCACCCTTCATATTGAAGTTGGCTTCAGCTAATAAACCTTCCATCTCTTGAAACCGTTGAATTATGCTTAATGTTATCTTTATACATAAGCTGATTAATGGTGAAATTGACTCGCCGACATTAATGAGACATTTTTTTTGTGTCCTAGTTTTGGTGACTCTAGTTCTTATAGTCTCAGAGAAGATACGGATGGACAGACGGAAATGGCCAGATCGACAGACGGAAATGCTGATCAAGAATATATATGGGGTCGGAGACGCTTCATTTTGTCATACATTTGCACGAATAAAATATACTCGTTTACTCTTCTAGAGCACGAGTACAAAAAGTATATTCTTAATCAGCATGACAAAGGTAGTCCATGTAGCCATGTCTGCGAGATTGTATATCCAAAATTCAGGAGTCTTTAAGATGCAAACCTTAAAGATGCAAACCTTATATAGAACTTTTATGTGCTCATATTGTTATCTTAGAGATTGCACACCTTTGAGTTAGCACCAAAGCATGCAAAAACCCTTTGCCCGTTCCCCGGTCTTACTGTATATCGAATCGGCACCAAACTTTGTTTGGTTTTTTAGCCCAAGAAAATAGCATTTCTACTCAGAAATTTGTAATTTATATCTTTGGAACAGTCATATTTATACATCTGTAAGCGGGATGTATTCGTCATTATTATTTTATTTAACGAATTATTAATCTTGGTGAATAGAAAATAATTGTTGCTATCCGTATTTATACTCACAATATGAGGCCGCTCGAAGCTGCGAGCATCACAGCTAAAAAATTCAGAAATGCCCGCACGCACATGTATATCTGTCACTAACAAAAAATTAATTTCAATGTCTTTTAACAAAACAAAAAGTTGAACAAGCTTCTGCTAGTCGACAAAAATAGAAAGCACCTTTTGTGCTCGCACTCGTTTTCAATGACCAGCATGTGGGGCACCCGCTGTGCCTATCTGACGAATAATTACATATCATAAATACAGCTGCTTTTCAGATGCTCAGTGAGAGCTTGCGTTTGCGCTTGCGCCATATATATATATATATATATATATATATATATATATATACATGCATTTATACATACGAACATATATGTATTCACACTATGACCACATGCATGTATCCAGACAAAGGCCTGGGCATAGCTATGCGTCATGTGTCCCAGTTCCTTGCCTTCCCTCCTTTGAAACGGGAACTCGTAGTTTTGCCTCACTGCATTAACGGTCTTCTCCGCTTAGAAATATGATATACTTGCACCATGTAATAACATTTTAGTAAACCCTACAGCAATTAACTTATTGAAGCATTTGAAACTTTAACTGAAGGAAAGAGCAAGCCCAAACCATGTATGCCAACGGTGAACTACCACTCCCTGGCTAAGCTGATGCTTGCCTTTACCACTTATGCACAACAAATAAGAACATGTGTCCTTACTTGAATGGAATTTCCGTTCATCTGTTTATCCGTCCAAATGATGTATAAAAGCCTATACACTGCAAACTTTCAGAGAAAAGACTTTTGAGCTTTTGGATGTTAATCTATTTGCAATTTCCTTGCAATGTCTGTTTGACGATCAACGCACAGGTCAAACATAAATAGATAGGACGCTGAAACCTTCACACAATGTACAGTTTAGGACATAAGCGCACAATAAGAGAACTATTTGATAAATTCTAACCGGAAGTGGGTCCACTCTAAAAGTCGAAATTTCTATATAAATAACCCAAGTGGTTTTTTAGCACAAACATTAAAAAAAAACACACACATTTACAGAAGATATTTGTCTTTTTATACTCGCATTGTATTCATTCAAATGCATGTAATAGGCAAAAGGAAGACCCATAAAGTATATATATTCTTGCTCAGGAGCAACAGTCGAGTCGATGCAGCCGTGTGCGTCTGTTTGTATGAACACCTCGACCTCGGAGACTATAAAAGCTAGGGTCACCAAATTGAGTATGTAGACTCCCCTCGTGAGGCGTCAGATCAAGTTTGTTTTCAATATTTTCCAAGCAACCTCCCGCGGCCTAAAAAAGAATAAAAATCTTATATCTCCCACAAGTTTTTGTCAGATTTATTTTAAAGTCGGTATCTACACGTACACACACTCATTCATATACCAAATTTCATTATGATCGAATAATATTTGTAGACAAAATCTTACAAATAAACATTTTGTATAAGACCAACCCTCCACCACAAAAAAAAAAAAAGTAAGAAAGTTACAGTCGATATTCCAACTATATGATACTCGTACTCAGCATTTATTCAATATTCGACACACTCAAAAGCAATTTTTTTTTGCAGGTGTGGTGTTCTCAGAAGATGACTTTTTACGACTTTGTATACAATTATTATCCGATCTTAACAAAACCAGTCAAATCGGTAGATTGTGCGCTTATACATATACAAACCAAGTTTCAACTAAAAGCGTTTACTCTACTAGAGTACGCGTATAACAAGTAAGAATGCTATGGTCAATATTTCGATTATAAGATACTCGTACTCAGCATTTATTCCCACAAAATTTTCATCCAAATCCAACAAAACTCAGTTTGTATTCATTTTAAGTCTGTTGACCAAATTTTATTCAGATCGGGCAGTTGCCCGATATAGCCTCATACAACCGATCTTTTCGGCCTCTGGTGTTCATTTATTCATGTTTGCTTTTCATTGAAATAGAGAAACTTTTAAGAGGCCCCATTTTCGAGTTTGTCCGAAGTTGATCACGAACGGTTTTTATATATTTAATAGCGGTTTATTAAATACAGGGTATTTAGGTGTCCACTGTTAAATTCTTACTTGTTATGGTTGTACTCTAGTAGAGTCAACGAGTACTTTGTGTTAGTGCAAAGGTATGTAACAGGCAAAAGGAAGCGTCTCCGATCCCATAAAGTATATGTTGGAGCAACATAATTCCTACTGGCCACCGTTTTAGGCGCAGCGAGTTTCGATCACACCGAGATCCGTAACACAACTGCCTGGTGTCTTGCCTTGATCTTCGGTTCTTGTACCGAACCACACTCGGCGACAGCTGTAAACGCTGTCGCCCGTTAAAACGGGACTTTCCGTTAGATGAGTACGAACCGTACTCGGCGACAGCTGCAAACGCTGTCGCCCCGTTAAAACGGGACTTTCCTAAAACACATAGTAGGCAACAAAACGGACACATGAATAGGCTGATGCAATGTGGCAATGTACCTGCGATCCTGTTGAAATACCCAAATACCCACTAACACAAACTCAATAAAATTCTCACATGTATTCACACACGCCGCATATTCAAAGTACTTATGCTTCCACACGGCCAACCTGACTATAACACGACCTCGTGTAATTCTAACAAAAAAAAAAAAATGCTTACCTTCTTAAATCATTTTATTTATAGATCCTCAAATAAAATTTAACATTAACATTTCCTTTTTCTTATGTTTCTCAATTACAACTTATTTATTTTATTTTTATAATTCTCTCATTTCATATCATTTCATTACTGTCTTCAACATTAGAGGTCACTCAATCAAAAGCCCCACACCCCATGATCAAAACAGACATTAGGATGTTTTGCACTTGTGCTTGCTTTATGATCTGAGTACCCTGCCATTTTCTTTGGCCCACAGAGGTCACTCAATCAAAAGCCCCACACGCCATGATCAAAACAGACATTAGAATGTTTTACACTTGTGCTTGCTTTATGATCTGAGTACCCTGCCATTTTCTTTGGCCCACAGAGGTCACTCAATCAAAAGCCCCACACGCCATGATCAAAACAGACATTAGAATGTTTTGCACTTGTGCTTGCTTTATGATCTGAGTACCCTGCCATTTTCTTTGGCCCACAGTGTTACATTACTGTCTTCAACATTTTCATTTTCACTTTCTTCAGTGACTTCAACATTTTCAACATTTTCATTTTCACTCTCTTTAGTGACTTCAACATTTTCAACATTTTCATTTTCACTCTCTTTAGTGACTTCAATATTTTCAACATTTTCAACATTTTCATTTTCACTCTAGTGACTTCAATACCTTCAACATTTTTATTTTCAATATCATTCAAATCCTCATTACAACTTTCTAAATCATCTGGGACAATCTCTGGCAATTTCCTTATATCTTCATGAGCATACTTGCACTTCCTATTATTTGTCAACGACTTGAGGGTATATCTATCTCCGTCTAGTACTTGAACGATTTGCAAAGGTCCTCTAAACTTTGGACTTAACTATGTTTGATGCCTTTCTTCATTCTTTAACAACACAAAGTCTCCTACGTCATACCCAACAACCTTAGCTTTAGTTTTATCAAATTGCCCTATGCTATATGCTGCCAATATTTGATTCTCTAATAGAAAATAATTCAAAAACCACGGATTTGACACCTTGTACAATTTGTTATATGTTGCTATGACGTCACAAACTGCCTCTTCTCAAATCAGCTTGCATGTTTAGTTTCTTATATTTCCTTGTTCTTCTTTTCTAAAAACTTTTTAGTGAATGCAGATTACATAACAGCTTTGCAACTTCCGAAACCAATCTACAAAGGCAAACACACATACATCCGCATCCATTTACTCATAACTATACAGAGATATAGGCATGCGAATTGAACTTACGAGCAAACAAACAAAAAATAGCACAAAAATTAAAAACAAAACACGAAGACCACAAAAAATGCACAAAACCAAAAACAGAATGACAGCACGTAAGAGGAAGAGCGCACTAAGACAACGGCTTAACTGAGCGAGCAATTTTTACCGCTGTTTCCTTTGATAGATTGCTTGGTCTCGCTCTTGCTCCACTCATACACACACCAATGGCACTTGCCACAAGAAAAACACAAAAATGCCACATAAAAAAACATAATATTTGACCGACAAGATCAGTAATCAATTTAGAAAACTCATCATCATTTGAACAAGAGTTAACAGATTTTGATCTAACAATTTCAAATTTTCCAGGTGACATAATGACATAAAATCCTTGCGACAGTATTTCTGTCGAAATATTTTTTTTTTTTCAAATATTCATCATTCCAAACATGGAATAACATTTCAATACAATGATTGTTAATTTGTACCTTGCAAAGTATTTGCAATGTACTACAAATGCTGTCATTTCCAATACCTTTCAACATTACTGTATTCTTAATTCTTTTACCAACTAACTTAGCACTTATCTTTTGTTTAACCAATGAACATTCCGCTCCAGAGTCACTGCGACGCACTGCCTTCCAATGCTGCACTCAAAGCCATCACCAACGCACTGCCTTCTATGTTGTTTTCGCTGTGCCTTCCTCCATGGCCACCGCCTCAAATGGTTTTTTTTTTTTTTTTGAAAGATTCTAATAGATCGTGTAAATCCTGCTGCGTTACATGGACCATATCGTTTAAAGTTACGCTGCACATTTTTGCGACGCTGCATTTACCGTACGTTCTTCGCACTAATACTAACACACACACGCACACTTTTTCTTTGCAAAGACAAAAACACCGACACGAAAAAAATGAAAAAAATAACAACGAACAATAGATTTAAACAAATTTTTATTTGTGTTGCTGTTATTGTTATTGCTTTGTGTGTCTGCTGCGTATTTTTTTTAATCACTTTCTTTGCTTTATCGCTTTTTTTTTTTTTTTCGTCCTTTGTTTTGTCAACGCCTATTTAGGCTAAGCACGACGCGTCACCAAAAAGCCGCATTTGGTTTGTGTTTATTTGCAATTGATTATAAATCTCAACTTTGTATTTGCAATATCAATTGCATCAATTGCACGTATCAGGAGCGAGTCAGATCCCACTTCTGATGTTGGAGCAACATAATTCCTACTGTTCATTGCCACCGTTTTAGGAGCAGCGAGTTTCGATCGCACCGAGATCCGTAACACAACTGCCTGGTGTTTTGCCTTGATCTTCGGTTCTTGTACCGAACCACACTCGGCGACAGCTGTAAACGCTGTCGCCCCGCCAAAACGGGACTTTCCGTTAAATAAATACGAACCATACTCGACGACAGCTGTAAACGCTGTCGCCCCGTTAAAACGGGACTTTCCGTTAGATGCGTACGAACCGTACTCGGCGACAGCTGCAAACGCTGTCGCCCCGTTAAAACGGGACTTTCCTAAAACTCATAGTAGACCAGGCAACAAAACGGACACATGAATAGGCTGATGCAATGTGGCAATGTACCTGCGATCCTGTTGAAATACCCAAATACGCACTAACACAAGCTCAATAAAATTCTCACATGTATTCACACACGCCGCATATTCAAACTACTTATGCTTCCACATATATATAACTCTATTTATTTTATCGATTTTATCGATAAATTATATATATATGAATAACTGGATTATGAGTATATATATATATATATATATATATATATATATATATATATATATATATATATATATATATATATATATATATATATATATATATCATAATCCAATTTATTGTTATTCATATATATATAATTTATCGATATACGTATATCGATAGTTATCATATATCACATTCCGAGGATAACAGCGCGCACACTCTGCAGGTAGGAGAGCTGAAGAAAGACTTTGGTCTGGAATCCATGCTGGAAGCCGCCCAGGGCCTAGCCCTCGAAGACACGCAGGACGAGGAAGAGGAGAAGGAGGACGGCAACCGGACAATTGTATCCAATCCGTCGACAGCAGTTAAGTCAGCCACCCATGCAAGTGAGTGTGCTGCAACTCAATCTGCATAAAAATATATTGCCCTGGATCAACTGGATCATAGACAGCGTCAGATAAATCAGTTTCTGGAATCAGGTCGCTAAACTGTGATGTCTTCCACGCACCAACAGTATACATTATTAAAGCTACAGTAATGGAAAGAAAAAGACTTACTGCCTATTGGCTACCTCAATACAGCACTGATGACCTGATGGTGGTACCACTAAAAAGTAGGAATCCGCTAGGGACGTAGAGGAGTCAATAGAGACTCTTCCCGGAATCTGCATATCATGCATCATGCCCGACCAAGCGGACTAAGAAAAGAATGATCCCATTATGGTAGAATCTTTAGAGAGACGCAACCTCAAAGAACTCTTCAAGCTTGCTAACAGGCGAACGATGACGTAGTATACATGGAGCATAAATATCTACGACAATATTTGCCCCTGTACCTAATATACTGCTTATCATATAGCAGACCGATCCTGATCCAGTATGAACACCGAAACCAGAAACTCCAAAAAAGCACTCGCGAACTCGTATTAATATAATTTAACACTATGAACATTCTAACTAGATGAAAAGTTTTAAAATCACAATCGGTAGTCGTGTATCGTGCGTGAGTGTCAGACACAGACTGAACCAAAAATGCAAAAATTGTTATAACATTTTCAAAAAATTAGATAAATAAAGAAAAATGTTGCAGTACATACAACGTTGTTTTCGGATATGCATTATGTTTTATGTGATATTTGCCTCTCTCACAATTTTTTATTTGACCTTGACCTTGCTTATGTCTACGAAAAGCAACAGGCAATATCAGCCATATTAATGAGAGAAAAAAAAACAGAGTAAGAGTATACAAGGTAAAAGAGAGCGTTTCGCTGTTTGTTGTGATTCCGCATAATGCTTTTTGCACCACTGGCGAGTGCCAAATTTGAATTCCAATTAAGAATATATATAGCTTATGGTGTCGGAATCAGAATTAAAATAGGTCAACATACTTGGGGCCTAATAAAATATATAAAAAACAAATTGGGTTACATTTGGATGAGAAAGAAAAGTGGTCTATGAGGGCTATATGATATAATTGTCGGAACTGCATAAAATTTTGTCTGTGAATGTGGAGCCTCATAAAGTAGATAAACACCAAAGTTGGTTTGGGTTTTTTTATAAGGGTTATTTTGGCCATTGTCGTTCATTTTATTAAAAATGAATTTGTATTAAAATTGTTCTCCTCCTGGTTACCAACTGGCGAAACACGTAGAAAATATCTTAAAAAACATCACCTCAGACATATACAATATACAAAATGCAGATCTCGACTTCAAAATATAAAAGTTGACCATGATAAAGTTTTTGTCTCGTTCGATGGAGTATCCATGTTCACAAATATACCCATTAACTTGGCCATCCAGAACATTATGGAGATTATTTTGGGAGCATACAGCACAATAAAAGAGCATTCAGAAGAAGAATTCAAAGAAATACTTAACTTCAAACTGAATAACAATAACTACATCTCTTATAATACCACATTCTACAATCAAATAGAGGGCATGCCAATGAGCAACCCACTGCAATAGCCACATTGACAACAAAAAACATGCATATAAAACATTTGTCAGAATATGTTGGTGGAATTTTTTTTGCATTCTAAAACTAACGACGAACAAGAAATACTAAATACCCTAAATAAATAACACAATCGGATACAATTCACGATCGAAAAGGAAAAGAAATGCAAATTAGTAATAAGATTTAAATGCTACACGAAAGGATAGCATCGGGACGAATAATTAACTTCTTATCAAACCAACCAAAGAGCCAAACAATAAATACAGCGAAAAACATAATGAATAAATCATATGCGCTTAGTGGCGAAACACACAGACCAAGCATCTATATAAAATAACAAGTAAGAACGTTATATTCTATATTCCGACTATAAGATACTCGTAATCTTTATTTACTTTATATTCGGCACAATCGAAAGTATGCAACCCTTTTGATTTTTTCTTTTTTGGGTGGGGTGCTGTCATAGAAAATCTTTTTATTTAGCAAATCGGTAGATTATGTGCTAATACATATAAAAACCGAGTTTCAACTAAACGCGTTACGATTTGTGGGAGATATAAGGTTATTACCGATTTGCGGGGCGGGAGGGGGCGTGGCAAAATTTTGGAAAAGACACGTTCTGACGCTCTACAAGGAGAGTTTACATACCAACTTTGGTAACTCTTACAGTATCCGAGATGTAGGTGTTCATAACAGACGGATGGACATACAGACAGACTGACGGTCAGACGGACATGGCTAGATCGACTCGGCTGTTGATGCTGATCTATATATTCTTGATGGGGTCGGGAATGCTTTTGCCTGTTACATATATTTGCACGAATACAATATACTCGTTTACTCTACTAGAGTACGAATATAACAATGTTAAGAAACAAAAACTAACCAGAACAGCTGATCGACAGTCTGATAACAGAAGCCACAAAGTTTTAAACAATCTGGACCAAGGTACAACAACAAAAAACAATACTGACGAGTAAAAATACTTCCTATATATAGAGAAACTAACAAATAGATCGACGCTTGTAAAAATTATGCCAGAAAAAGTGGAAAATATTTAAAATACACTTACAAAACCCACAAGGCTATAAGGAAACTTTTTACAAATACGATCGACAAGATTAGTGCAGAGAATCAGCAAACGTTATATTCGAAATAAAATGCATTGGAAAGGAGGGTGAAGAGTGCAATGGAGTATACATTGGCGCAAAGAAACGCGGAAGTTTGTGCATTCAACAACTGGGAGAGAGAGACATCAACCATAAGGATGACATAGACAAAACAAAGAAAAATATTGACAAGCAGAAAAAACGAAATAATTGGACAATACATATGGATAATCGCAGACGAAACAATAGATCTAGGAATTATGACGCTCACATAGGATTTAATTCAATTCATGGTTTGTTTCTTATGTTATTTATGTATATTTATATAAATGTAAAATATATAATAAAAATGTTTCTTTTTTATGAACTACAACGGCCAAAATAACCAAAATAAAATGGAAAAACAAAAATTTTATGTTCATTTCGAAAAAGTCGGTTCTATGGGGGCTATATGATGTAGTTGCCCGATCGGTATCATATAGTTGCCCGATACGAATCAAATTTGGTCACTTGATGTAGATGCCTTGATGACACATAATCCAACATTTTTTTTAAATTCCAATGAAAAAGAGCTATGAAATAAAAACACTAAAATGGGCTGTAGTTTGAATGGGGACCATAAAAAGTAGGCGTGGCACAAAAAAAATAAACAAATAAAATAAACATGATCTGGGTACATATCTGTGGCAAAAAAAAATAATTTTGTAGTTTCTATCTCTTGTATTTTCCAATATCTAGATTTTCACACATCCGGGCGGACAGACGGCCACACGAGCTAGATCAAACCGGCCTGTCGTGCTGATGAAGATTATATACACTTTGTGGGTTTCTGCCTTTCTGCCTATTACATACATTTCATAAGCTTAATATACCCTTGTACTAAAAGGTACAGGGTATAAAAAGAAATACGTAAGGCCCAAAGAAGCTTATATAGAAACTTCTGCTCCGGAATTGGGAGAGTCTCTGAGACAGCAAGACTCCGCAAGCTGCTATCATAGCACCCAACCTTACTGAGTCAGATCGAACGAGAGAACGGTATATGGGAGGAGAGCAACAAGGACGCCCTTGACGAGCTAATGGATGCTCACTTCCCGGACTGCACTAGAATTAATGCCACTGAGCATCAGAACCTCGTTGCTAATGCACATGGCACCCCAAAAGACCTGTTCACACCAGCCAAGGTACAATGGACCATCGAGTCCTTCAAGCCCCAAAGACTATAGGCCAATGAGCCTCACAATGGAGAAGCTGCTGGACTTAGATATCAGGCAACCTGTAGAGCACGCAATGTCTGCCAAACAAATGCTGAGTACGAGAATATTATAGTCGGAATATCGACTAAAGCTTTCTTACTTTTTATACTCGTACTCTAGTAGGGTATGTAACAGGCAAAATTAAGCAATGCCGACCCCATAAAGTATATATATTCTTCATCAGCATCAACAGCCGAGCTGATCTATCCGTGTCTGATGGTCCGTCTGTCCTTCTGTATGAACACCTAGATTTACAAAATTTGGTATGTAGACTCCAATGGTGTTTCGTCAGATCAAGTTTTTTAAAATTTTGGCACGCTCCTCCCTCCCAAATTAATCGATAAAAACCTTTTGTCACCCACATTTTTTGACATATTTATTTGAAACTCGGTTTATATATGCATAAGCACATAATCTACCAATTTGCTAATTTTTTGTATTACCAAGTAACATTTATTTGTAATTATGTTGAGCTTAAATTGATATCTCCAAGTAGAATTTGTGGTAATTAATTATGTGCTTAACTATTTGCGGTGACGTCTGATGCGTGGCTGAGGATGACATTGACTGACTCAAAAAGCGCTATCGGCTCGCTCATAATGGATGCCTTCTGGTTGCAAGCGACACGATCAGATATGATGACCGCTTCACGTTTGACGCTGCCTTTCGTGTCCTACACTCGGCTGTGCAGACGGACCATTCGCACCTGATGAGTCTAATCAAAGTTTCATATACTCGGAAACTGTTGATGTCTTACAATGCCTCTCTGTATTACTGATCTTTTCGACCTCTCACCTAGTTGATCCTTTACCTTGACTATCTTATGTGTACCTAGATACTTTCCTTTTAGTTTGAATCCCGTTCCATACAGTATGCGCTTAATAGCTACTGAATCATTTATCTTATATATTTTAATGTTTAAATCAAAACTCTTTTTGTTTTCCTCAAAAATACTCTTTACTGCCTTTATATAATCATCTGAATACTGCGCTTCCTTTGAACGACGTATTATTCTTCTAATATATGCCTAACCTCACTAATATGTGTTTCACTCAGATGCAGAAAATTCAAAGCAATCCCTTTCTCAACTTTAATTACGCTTAACATACAAGTGCCCGTAGTCTCAGTAAGCAGGTCCACCCATGTCGACTGTGAATGATCATACGACTGATTGTCCTTATTCATATTACGTCTACGTAGAAATCTCGATTCTGTTTTAGAAATTTGTATGTCTACATGTTCCAGGATTGTTCTCTAATCCAATATCTTGGTCTGCAATGACATGAAAATCCACCTGCTTTTCGATCTCGTCTATCTTTACTGGTATAGAAAAACTACCAAAAATTCCCACTACACTATCGCCAGTACCTGTTAAGCATTTCTCGCTGCTAGTTGTACAATTGTACAGATATCGACAGTGCGGTTGACTTTTTTTTTTTACAAAATTCTGTATTCTATTTGTAAGGATTTGGTTCCGTTCAGTTATCCTTAAAAAGCCTCCTTGGTTTACTCCACAGTTCTCTAATTTACAACAGGTAAGACCGCTATAGTCGATATTCCGACTATAAGATACTCGTACTCAACATTTATTTGATATTCGACACACTTGACAGTATGCAATACTCCTTTTTTTTTTTGTTGGGGTGCTAGTATACTAAATGTTGTTTTACGTTTTTTTGTACAATTTTGACCCGACGTAGCAAGTCGGTAGGGTATTTGCTAATACATATATAAACCAAGTTTCGAATAAATGCGTTAAATCGTGCCGCAGATATCAGGTTTTTATCGATTTGCGGGGGTAAGAGGGGGCGTGAAAAATCCTTGAAAACATATTCTGACGCTTTACAGTTGGTGGCCCTAGCTCTTATAGTCTCCGAGATATAGTTGTTTTTGTGGATAACATTTGTATCGATTTGCGGTTGTGGGAGGCAGCGCCAAAATTTTAAAACAAAGTTGATCTGATGCCCCAAAAGGGGAGTCTACATACAAAATCTTGTGACTCTAGCTCTTATAGTCTTCGAGATCTAAGTGTTGAAACAGAGGGACAGACGGTCAGACGGACAAGGCTAGATCGACTCGGTTGTTGATGCTGATCAAGAATTCATATACATTAAGGGGTCGGAGACGCCTTTTACATGCATTTGCACGAATACAATATAATAAGCGATTATACTAAAGTATGAGCATAAGCACAAGTATTAACGCTATAGTCGATATTCTGACTATATTAGTTTCTGCGAATATATATTTGTATGTAATGAACATTTAAAATGAAATTTTATTTCTGCTTATGTGAAATAATTGATAAACTAATAAATGATTTAATGATATAAATTTGTGTTGGTTCTTTTCTTTTTTATATATGCATTTAATTTTGTTATTTTATCAATTTTTTTGCTAATTATTACATATGTATGACCACACTAAATCACAATGAAAAAAAGGGCTTTAGTCTATTCTTATTTACTTTTTGTCCTTAATGTCTGATATTATGATGTTATCGTTATCTTCTATTTTTTCTACTTAATATGATCCTATGTATTTAAAATCTAGCTTATGCCCGGTTTCATTTCTTAACAAAACTTTATCTCCTATTTTTAATTCTATGTCAGTTACTTTCTTATCATATATAAGTTTATTATACTAGTAGTCTTGTAGAGTAAACTAGTATATTGTACTCGTGCAAATGTATGTAAGAGGCAGAGGGAAGCGTGTAAGACACCAGATTATTGATCAGCATTAACAGCCGACTCGATCTAGCCATGTCCGTAAGAGCTTGAGCTACCAAATTTGGTATGTAGACTCCAGTCAGATATCGTTTTGTTTTTCAATTTTACCCAGCCCCCCCTCAACGCCAAAAAAATATATTAAAAATTGTTGCATACTTTGGAGTGTGTTCCCTATATAAAGTACATTGCTTGTTAATATTAGGGTTTTAACTAAAAATTAATTCATAGGGATTCATAGGGATTAGAAGTTTTGTTTTTAATACCATGGTACTTACATAAATCTTCTATAACTGAATTATATTATACCCATGTCTGTAATGAACGTCTTCATTGGACCGTATTTCAGAATAAAATCTTCGAATATACCTTTAGCTACAACTTTTGCACTTTTTTTGGAATAGGTATAGCAACAAGATATTTTGTTAAATCACATATCAGTGTAACTGCATACTCATTGCCTTGCTCTGAGTTTGGTAGTGGACCGATCGTGTCTACTACTACACTATCAGAAGCAGTGATTGGTGTTTCCGTAATTGTTAGAGTTTTTCTGTGTTATGTCACTTTTGATTTTTGACATTTTCTTATGTACTCAGTAATATATCAAATCATACCTTTCCAAAAATAATGTATTTTGACCTTGGCCAGGGTTTTTGCAATGCCTGTGTGACCTCCTTGTATTGGATCATTATGAAATGTAGACAATATAGCTTATTTTTCTTTCTCTTTTTCTATTAGGGTCACCGGGATGAATTCAATATTTTATTGCAAATTTGTTTGAAATTATCAATTGAAACTTGTTCAAAGATATTTTCCCACGGTGCCACTTTGAGTTGGCTGATTTGATGCATACAGTCTTGTATTTCAAGTCTTTAGAAGAACTGACCAACGCCAAGAATTCCATTAGTATACAATCTTCATCTTCCAATAATTTTTTACCATGTTTAAGGAAGCATACCATATTTTTTACTTGTAAGGTCACTACTTTACGTACTTCGTCGTTGTTGGTGACTTTATATACGTTGGGCTTTGAAGCTTTTTCTATAGATTGCCTTGGCAATTCTATTTTATCTGTTCCTGCGCAGGAATTTTGTCTACTTTGAAATCTTGTAGTGACTTTTTTTATCGATCCATTTAATTGTTGTAGTTGTTGGATGGTTATTCTTGATAACGCATCCGCTACGAAATTGTCTTTACCCTTCAGGTATTCTACGGTGAAATTATACTCCTCTAGTTCAAGTCTCATACGCGTTAGCTTTGAGCTTGGATTTATCATTGAGAACAAGTACGTTAAAGGTCTGTGATCTGTTTTAACAGTGAAGTGTCTACCATAAACATATGGTCTGAAATAAGTTATTGCCCAATGAATTGCTGCCAATTCTTGTTCTGTTGTACACCTAAGTCTGTTTTTACACGGTCTTTTTTTACACGGTTTTGATATAACACGGTTTGAAAATTGAATATTTTTAATTTTTTTACACGATTTTATTCCATTTAGCACGATTTAAAATTTTATGTACTTCAAATTTTTTTGTCAAATTTAATTTTTGCGAAGTATGTTCATATCAGAAAAAAGTATTTATGAAAAAAAAGTCTGAAACCATCGATAGTATTGATAGCTAGTTTGCGAACACTAGCTTAAAGATTTAAGTGAATTCCCTTTTAGCGCGTACAAGCAATTTTTACTGGTCAAAGCAAATGTGAATAGCACTAATTTAGGGGGATTCCCTTTATGTGCATACAATAAAATTTTCTTGTTTTTCACTAATTTTAATAGGTTTTAGAGATTAGGAACAAATCACCTATTTTTGTATACGATCAATGTCTTTTTTTACACGGTTTTTTTTTACACGGCTTCTCCTGGAACCAATCTACCGTGTAAAAACAGACTTAGGTGTACTTTTATTACTTTCACCCTTAGTAAACGATCTTGATGCATAAGCAACTGGAAGTTGGAGTCCATTTTTGTTTTGAGTTAAAACTGCTCCACAAGCTTGCTTGCTTGCATCTGTTATTATGCAAAATTCTTTGCTGAAATCTGGGTATTGTAATAAATTTGGGTTTATTAGTGCCGATTTGAGATGTTGGAAGGCATGCTGGCAATCAGCTGTCCATTCGAGTTTAACATCTTTTTTACATAATCTTGTTGTGTGACGAGAATAGTCGGCAAAATTTTGGATAAAACGTCTATAGTAATTGCAAAATGCAACAAATCGTCTAGCGCTGTCCGCATCATTTGGGACTGGGTATATAAAAACAATATTGTAATCGATATTGGAAAAAAGAAACCTCAGAAAGTAAATAAGAATAGGCTAAAGTTATTCAAACATTAATTTGAAAAAAAAAAATTTTTTTACGTATAAAAACAAAAGTAAAATTTTACTATTTTTCTATTTTATTGAAATACATGGTCTTTCTAAGAACAAAATAAAAACATATGTTAATATACATAAATTAAAACTTAATATAATTCCGTTATTTTTCAAAAGGAGGGAGATGTAGTGTGCACATATTGATAGCTCACTGTACTCAACAATATACCCAGTATGTACTTCATATATACTTATAAACATAAATACCGAAAGGGCAAAGACACTTAGTCTTTGTTGCATAAACACATGTCATATTCAAGAGCAGTCCAAGTGCCCGAAATATGATCGGCACAGAATGCCTTGACTACAAACAAGCCGTGCAGCATTACTCCCATGCATTGACCGCTTACATACGTGCACATTACGCTTCGTCCCACCAGCGATGTTTTCGCTACTTAAGCATAAGTTACACATATTCGGTTTATATGTGATATATAAAACCGACAAAAGGCAGCGCAGCCACTGAGGACTGCGCAGCCTTAGGCTTAGTAATACTGAATACCCAAATGTAAGAATCAATTGAATAAAAGTATCCGGAGCGATAAGAACAGTCGCTCCGGTCAAAAACACCAACAGATCCAATTCTTACTTACTTACCTACATACAATTCTACAGTAATAAATCTTTGCAGATATATTTTTTTCATTCAAATTCTGGAACTGTATGTGAAATTTCTTTTGTATATGTCCTGTGGGAAGCTGGAATTTAAATAAGACTCTGAATCTTGATCTGAAAATTCAGCTACTATTAAGATAGCTGTAATTGTTAGATAGTTTAAATCTTTTTTCCTCTATAGCGGTATCTGAATTGTTTACTGATTCTGTCTCTTTCAGCTCTGTCAATTCAAGTTCTTCTTGGTCTGTCGATTCATGTCTTTCACCTGTTTCGATTGTTAAAGGGGTATTAAGATCTGTTGTAATTTCTATATCCAAATCGCATTTCCCATTTATTGATATCAAGTTTGACCGAAATCTGATTAAAACTTTTGACACCTCTGACCAGTGTTTAGGGCTTAACTTTTCATTATTGTCATGTATGAGTATACGTGCTTCTAACATTCTACTTATATTTTAGCATGTTTATTAACAGTAATCTTTTGAATTACACTAGCACAAAACAATTGACTTATAAGATTTATTAAATTTGTTTTTGATTTCAATAAAAATGGTACGCACTTCATTCCATTCTATAATAAAAATCTAATTGCTAAATAATTTTCTTCATTATTTTGTTCCCTCTTTTTTTTGGTTTGTACATTTTTTTTTAAATTTATGAAACTGCAAAATCTAATATTTTGCCTTGTTCTCTTATTACTGACGTAACCTTAACACCGGGAATGGTTGCCAATACGATTGCCTTTTGGGTTATTGTGCAATGTATTAACGTTGAAAAGTCTAAACCAAATGTATTCATATATCTGTTTCTAATTGTGATATATTTAAGACGAATTGCTGAATTCTAATTATGAAACTAGAATCTCTAACAAGAACTTCTATTATTGCTTCTTGGGTGTTTATTTTTAAAGGTGCATACATATTAAGGTATATAGACAAAATTATTATTATTTTTTTTAATCCTTTCAAGGTCGTTTGCCCTTCTTGTATATTTCGTCTTAAGGCACCTATTGTGCAACTTATATACAACTTAGTGAGTGTTAGCACTCATTAATTTTAATTAATTATAATTAATTTTTCATTAATTCATTAAATGTATATCATTTATCTGACCATTGTCATGACTGACACTAATTAAAAAATACATTTTCCTCTGCTTTGCTATGTTTTTTGAAATGATTGAAACATAAATGTTTGTTGTTAGTTAGAATACACATGACTGGATTACATTGTTGGGTTCTATATAAAACAATAAAAGTAGTATAAAAGCCGAACAGAGTTTCGTATTTTACAAGCAGAGATTGCACTCATTCGCTTGTGGTTTATGGTTTCTTTTTTTTTTTAAATAAGGTCAAAATAAAGGCATTCGCATTACTACTTTAGTTTCGATCTCGGTTGTTAGCGCGCCCTATACTCAGCTACTTGTGTTCACTGTACTTCGTGCTTGTCTTATGCGCTGCTGTGTTATAGATTGTTGTTGTTACTGCTGCTGTTGTTGTTGTTGTAGCCAATTTGGGGTCTGCACATATGTACAGGGATGAACATGTAAATAGAAGACAAACACAATAGAAGGATTTAGAGAGACGTTTAAGTAACCACGTCCAAGCCGAGGAAGTTAGCTGCCTCGACTGGATTGGTCCACAGGGATTCCCGAGTGAGGTGGGTCAGGTGGAAGCGGCACCGAAAGAGGTGCGCCGGGGGCGCTAGTCTGGCTCCGAGCACAACATTGGCTGCAGCTCTGAGGAGGGCCTCTGCCACGGGCTCGGTGTGGACTGATTTTAGGCCAGCTCTGATATTTCCAGGAGTGGCGTGGTCAAGCAGGTGACTGATGGACCCCGCCATTATCCCGAGGTTAGGTCTGATTGGGTTGGTCCTAGCTGACATTGGTGATCTGGTGGCTAAGTGATTTGGGTGGGTGGACAGCTGGCATGCAAGGAGGAACAGTTTGGTCAGCAACTCACAGTGCTCACGCATATGGAGCATCTCCACTTCTTGGTGGAGGTGGTCAACGGGGGCCATGACGTCGCATGTAGTTGCTATACGCAGCGCTGTTTTGTGACCTCTGCAGATTTCTATTTTTCGCGTGTCGAGGTGCTCCTTCAGCGTTGGCAGATATCCGTTCAATTCTCTTCAAGTATACTGATGTCTCGGTTTTAGTTGATGGTAACCAGCATAGGTAACCAGTTTAAGCTCGGGAGGTGGCAGAGCAATCTTGGATATATACAGGTTGAACAGTAGAGGCGATAGTACACCGCCTTGTGGGACACCCTGCTTTATTCAACGGATTCCTGACTTGCCGTCTCGAAGCTCCACGTATGCCTGTCGGCCGGCCAGGTAGTTGGCCAACCACCTCTTTTTGGCAGGGTGGAGGAGCGGATGTCGGATGGCGGGGTTGAATGACAGAACGTGTCAAAGGCCTTTGACAGATCCATCGCCAGATCGCTTTTGCTGTGGTAAGCTCGCAGACAGCCGTGGTCAGGGAAGATGAAATGATCCTACAGGTAGGGGAGAATGAATGCTTCCAAGATCTTTGCTACTGGGGGTAGTAGGGTGATCGGCCTGTAGGAACTGCCCATGTTTATGTGCTTCCCAGGCTTGGGAACGGGAATTATCTTCCCTAGCTTCCACATATCCGGTATGTGCAATGTCTTGGTGCACACGTTAAGAAGGTACGTGAGGTAACCTATGCCTTTTTTTTCTACATGCTTGAGCATAAAGGTCGCACAAACGGCTGTTTAGTTTTTGGTATCTCACAAAGCGCAATGGACCTCATCCTGGCTAAAGGTCGTTGGGGGGTCGTTTGATGGGAGTGAGCGGAGATGGCTCTTGTCTGGCAGCTGTGGACGCTCCGTGAATTGCTTGTTGAAAGCGGCCGCACAGCCCCGAAAGAGACCGGCGCTAACTCGCTTCTCCCGGGATTATAAATGTTCTTGATAGTCATCCAGAGACGTTTAGAACCTTTATTCGACTCATCCAGTTGTTGTAACCATTTAGCATTTCGACTTTGGTTCACGAGGCGCCCAATCTGGGCTACCATTTCAATGATCTTGGGCTCTGCAGAGTCGACACTGCGTAGTGCATCTCGCTGTTCTGCTGGGAGTAAAGCCTCTTGTGGAATATTGGGTCTCAGGTCAGGAATGCGTTCTGCAGGTATGCAGTGCTTCCCTGCGTGAGACAACACCATACGGAAGGTCGTCTCGCCTTCTTGTGTTGTGCGGGGGATGGGCAGAACAGCGAATTGAGCCTCCGTGATTGCCTCGTACCTTGACCAGTCGGCCTTAACGAAGTTGACATAAGTGCTGTGCGGGGGACGGGCAGAACAGCGAATTGAGCCTCCGTGATTGCCTCGTACCTTGACCAGTCGGCCTTACCGAAGTTGACATAAGTGCGTTTCTTACTGGAGATAAAGTCCGCAGGTCTGTCAACCCGGATTATGAACGGTAAGTGATTCGAATTGAGTGCGATGTCAGCGTGCCATGAAGTGGTGGCAATGAGCTCAGGGCTGACAATCGCTAGGTCAGACGAGCTACTGCAAATGGATGTGATGCGCGTGGCATGGTATTCGTTGGTAATATAGAAAGCTGAGTCCTCAATCTGTCTATCGAAGTCCACACTACAAGCATCATTGCCAAGTTCGGAATACCAACTCTCGTGGTGGGTGTTGAGGTCTCCTACAACGACTCTATCTCTTTATTCTGTATGATTCTTCATATTACTTTTACAGATAATATTGACACAATGTCATGCATATACAGTTTGACATCTGATATTCATTTACTAATCTTTCAAATTTACCTATTCGATAATTACAAATTCAAATCAATCAATACGTTCGCATATTATCTGTGCACTTCTAATCTAAAACAATTCAAAATGCGTCTCATAAACAGTGCTGTTTCATTTTTCGAGTATCAACTTTTTACTTAACTAACAGAGCCTTCTGGGGAGTGTCCAGAGTCTGTATTACTTTATCCTAAAAGCTAAATAACAATGGCGCGTTGGCCAAGCTTAAGGCGACAATAGGTGTTGCATTATATGCTCTACCAGAATGTGCGTAAATAGGCTGTGCATGCGTCGCTCCACTTCCTTTTAGACCAGCGAGCTGAGGCCATCCATATGCCGTCGCATTGTGGCGGCACGCAGGAGAGCCGCGCTATTTCCATCAGGTTGTTCCGATTTGTGCTTCAACATGGTGTACTCACTGTAGGCCGGAGGAAACCAGCATATGTCTATGCCCAGAGCTTGCAATCGTTCGTACAGATCATCATCCTCGCCGCCCCATCCGTAATACAAATTGCTCATACCGTGGATTTGTTGAAACTGTACCGTATTTATGGCCACGACGCCGCCAAAGAGGCCACGATACGGCAAATGGAAACACCAATGATCCAAGGCTGAGCACATGTGCCTCGGTATCTGCGTGCAAGCATATATCTGATCAGAGTTGAGCGGCATAAGATCCACCTCGTGAAGTATCAAGCATGGAAAGCCACACTCCGCGCCCACTTTGTCTCCAATATTGAATAACATTGCACGATTGAAGGGCTTTTGGTCATATTTCTCCACCATATTACCATATTATGCTCCACCATATTATGCACCGGCCAGGACTCTTTCCCGATGGATCGCATCATACACGAAGCTGCTGTCCTCAATGATTTCCTTGTAGGTGCAGTCGAAGACCTGCTGCAGTGAAACATTCTCGGTGACCTGTGCCAGCAAAGATTGCTCAATCTGGGCGTCTTTGATATAGTCATAATGCGATGCGAAGCGAAGCGATGTGGTAGCGACAAGTAAATGAAAAGTGTAACAAACACATGCAATAAGTATGAGGAAGTCATAGATGTGAAAGTTTCGCTGACACAGTCGATTTGACATTATTCGCGGAAAGTTGGGATACGTAACATTTAAGATACGGTCGCATAGCTATGCCAGTTTATTAGCACAGCTCCAGTCGAAGTCAATATAAATAGATGGAGAAACAAAGAACACAATTTTAATACTCGGTGGTCTCCTTCCAATAGGTGGGCTATGGAGGGCTTGTAGCCTGAACGGCAGGCGGCTGTGGGAGGAATATAGACATTTATTAGTTATATTTCCTCCTCTAATGTGCGAACAGCTATGCCCTGGACTTCCAGGTGTACACCGCCGCCTTGGCGCGAGCAGCAAAGGAGGGCAATTTGTTGACATTCAGGGCAGAGGATGGAGCACTCTCTTCCAGTGATCCTCCTCCGGCACGCCGGACATTCGAAAACACTGGGACCTGGGTTACTTTCGACGTCACCAACGCGAAGAAGAAGTATTCTGAGGAGTCAGGCCGGTGTGGCCAGCCTAGTAAGCGGCAAAATAAAATAGAAGAAAACAATTGGGAATAGGGGTGAGGGTACATACGGCAGTTCCCGTACTCGGGGGTATCAGTCCTTGGGCGGGAGTATTCCCACGTCGATGCCTGGACGTAGACCCGACTGTTGTTGCTGCTGATGCTGTTGTTGTTGTCGCTGTTTTGCAACAGTTTTTATTTTTATTCTCGTACTCTAGTAGAGTAAACGAGTATATTGTATTCGTGCAAATGTATGTAACAGGCAGAACGAAGCGTCTAAGACCCAATAAAGTATATATAGTTTTAATCAGCATCAACAGCCGAGTCGATCTACTCATGTCCGTCTGTCCATCCGTATGAACGTATATCAGACTGTAGGAGCTAGAGAAACCCAATTTGCTATATAGACTCCCCTTGCAAAGCGTCAGATCGTTTGTTTTTAAATTTCGTCACGCCCCCTCCCGCCCCGCAAATAAATAAAAACCTTACATCTCCCAACATTTTAAAGTCCAGATCGACTCTTCTTTATGGGGCATTAGACGCTTCCTTCTGCCTGTAACATATTTGCACGAATACAATATACTCGTTAACTCTACTAGAGTACCAGTATAAAAATACTATAACAGACCGAGTTTCAAGTGAACGTGTCAAAAATTGTGGGAGATATAAAATTGTTATCGAATTGCGGGGATGGGAGGGGCGTGGCAAAATTTAAAAACAAACTTGATCTGACGACACACTAGTGGAGTCTACATACTTAATTTGGTGCTCTAGCTTTAATAGTCTCCGAGGTCTCGGTGTTCATACAGACAGACAGACGTTCCCGGCTAGATCGACTCAGCAGTTACTCCTAATCAAGAATATATATACTTCATGGGTCCGAAAAAGCTTCCTTTGCACGAATACAATATAGTCGTTTACTCTACTAAAATACGAGCATAAACACAAATTTTAACGCTATAGTCGATATTCCGACTTGTATTCGGCATTTATTTAATACTCGAAACACTTGTAAACATGCTACACGTTTTGATAAAGCCATCTCCGTCTGTATGAAAACCTAGATCTGGGAGAGTATATGAGCTAGAGCTAGCAAATTTGGTCTAATATCAAGGTCACCATCTAATATCATGAACGTTATATACTACGGTTAAAAAAAACACGTCCATGTATCTTGCTTATTCTACATTTATTGAATTTCAAAAATTCAAATAATGTCGTCTTAGCCTAGGCTCCGCAACTTCGCTGACAGAAAAAGCCGGCAAAGACGTTAGCGCATTATGTATTACTTATATGATCAGCGCTATGTCGAGAGCGCGAGGGAAAATGTTATATACATACATAAAGAAGGGACGGTCACGCATGCTAAACATATTGACTCGGCACTTCTACTGCCCATTGCATACTAGTGCCATCATATTACGTTGCAATTGAATAATGTTTGCTATGTGCCACCATGTGTTTGCTTTTAAATTTTGCCACGCCCCCTCCCACCGCCGCTAATCGATAAAAATCATATATCTCCCACCATTTTTGACACATTTAGTTGAAACTAGGAGTATCTTGAATAAATGCACATGTATGTAGCAGGCAAAAGGAAGCGTTTCTGACCCCATAAAGTATATATTCTGAATCGGCATCAACAGGCATGCCTGTCTTTCCGTCCGTCCAAGTTTTTTAAGTATCGCTTAAAACATCGGTTCGGACCCAAACTGTTAAACATTACCCACAAGCTCCAGCCAGTTCCACTCTGCGATACACTAGCAGAATTGGTACATTGCCTGTTGGAATGGATCTAAGGCCAAGAACAGCACTTCCTAAAAATAAGATTGCCTACATTTAGTGGTAGCTATACCAACTGGTCAGATTTCTACTCGATGCTCTATATTTCTACAAACATGATTTCATAACCGACGTTTAGTTTTTCAGGCATACACCAATGAGAATTTGTGGCTGAGGAGGGTAGGAAATGGATCAGCTATCATGCTTCGCGAGCTATCGGACAAGTTCAACGTGCACTTCCCCGCCCTGATGAGTATATGCGATTGTGTTCAAATAGCTTGCTCGATCCAGTATCGCACTCAAAATGGAAGGAGCAAATGGAGTACCTAAATTTTGTTAACTTGATTCCAGCATTGTAGAACATTGAATTCGGTGGATTTCGCTATGGCAGCCTATACGACAAGCGCTCAGGTGGGCTAGGGTAGAAGGCACAATACTGGTAGAAGCTCATTTATCAATTCGTAATTCGAACACATCTGGCATCCGACTTAGATTATGTTTTAACTGTCTAAAAGTTGATGGTTCGCCAATGCCGCTCAGCATGCTGTCGTACGTGTGGATCAAGTCACCATACGCTTTCCACTTTGGCATCTCCAACTCAACTGGTTCACAGAGTGATTCATGGACCCAACAATCATCGTGGCATGCTTCTTTTCATCTACAACTAATAGAATAATTGCTCCAATTCTAAATTCGACTCTTAAAGCCCAAGATCGCAATAGCGACGTTGTGCTCTGGGCAACTGCCGTTGTTATTGTGAATTACCAATCAGGGTCTTTAGTTTCCTGGCGAGCATTATTACACTCAAGATCTCAATTCAATATCGTAACATCACTGTTTACTCAGCAGCTAAAATTAAACAAAACTCGATCCGCAGCTGTCGTTTCTGCCCTTGCAGATCCAACTTTGTCAACTGATGGAGATGCAGTTACTATTTGTTTGGAATCAAAAGCACCAACCATTACGGATAGCCAGCCAACCTAGCTGCTGATGCGTCAGCTTGGAATATCGCTTTGAATATTCAACTGACAGATCATGACGTCCACAGACCGTAGCATATTAATCTCCTCATTAGTGCGAGCTTATTTTATGATCTATTGTGTGTTGGACAGATCAGGTTACCGTCAGAATTGCCGCTTCTACAAGAGACCCGCCTTGGTTAGGTGGTTTACGGTGGTGCCACACTTCCCTGTACTCCACCAACTGTATACACTTCTGGACGGGCAGATTCCCATGATCGATCTGCAATCAACTATCAACATGATGAACACAAGCACACAACAGCATACACGGACGTGACCGCAAACTCGCCAATTCCGATTGGCACAAAGAACCATGGATCAACTACCCAACGTTTTTCTTGTGTCTTGCCTTTATAGCTGTGCTAGTCTGCATTTTGGCCTCTTTAGCATTCCTGAACGTTTAGTCTCAATTTCTGAATTCCTAGCTCACATGGACGTGTTAGGTCCTGTACATTTACTGATTGGCGAACTTTCAAGATCATTTGTGGAGCCAGATGTCTTGCTGCTCAATTTTAATCTGCGCATTAGTTGGCAAAATATGATTTATCTGATTTATTTAGCTATAAACAATGCAGATAATCCGCCCCGCCATATTAACCACTGTCAAGAGTATTTAGACTGAGTAGCTCGAGTAGCTTTGTTGAGGACTACAACCGGCTCGACCAAATGTACTATCAACAAGTTGAGTCTGCTACCCCTTAAGGATGTTGTTGAAAGCCAAGTTTTCAGCGGGAAGTAAGTTTGGTACCGCAGCTGCCAATCAATCCCATTGTACATTCATATATTTTGTAAGGTAGTCCTACAAGGCAGGGCAGCTGTAAATTAAATCAAATGCACTGTTTGTTTTTATGCTGCTACTCTAATGCTCTTAATTTGTAAACATATGCTTATCGCTATTGTATTTGCTTGCACTACTGCCTCTCTCAATTTCTTACGCTCATTGTATTTGACACTTGTAGCTTATCAGTACATAGATCAACAGCAGCCTTTGGCTATTGCGCAGCGGCTCTGGAGTGAGTTGCTTTTGATATTCGTTGCTAAACCGATGGACTTTCGCATAATAAATATATATACATAACTAACATTATTTCGACGCGCTTTTTAATTGAAATATATAAATATAGTTGCTGAAAAAGTTGACTCAACAAATTCATGGTTGATAAGCAAACCAAAAACAAAAAAAACGTGGGACTTATTCAAATTTATATTTGGATGAAAACCCGAAAAGTTATGCTCCTAAGGGTTCATTCCGGAACAATCGCTTATGTGGTAGCTATATGATATAATTTTCCCATCTTGATCAGATCAGACCAGCAAACGTGGGGCCTATTCAAATTGATACAAGCCGAGCCTGTTTATATTTGAAGGAAAAACAGAAAAGTTATGCTCTAAAGTGTTCATTCCGGAACAATCGGTTTTATGGGAGCTATATAAAATAGAGGTCCGATCTGAATCAAATCTGATCAGCGGACCAGATACAAACCAACATTTTTTTGACTCATTTTGGAAAAGTAGGTTATATGAGAGCTATATAATACAATTGACTTTACCTAGCGAGCAGTTAAAAGAACCACCTGGTGAAAATTTCAGCTCTTAAGACTTCTAAGATCTTGGGTTTTAAGGAGACGGACGGATGGAAATATGGACATACGGACGGACATTTATTTATCGACTCCGCGTTGCAAGCTTGCTGACAAATTTAATATACCATTTTGTGATTGGTATACAAACTAAAAACTGTCGCATACTTTTGTTTATCGAATATTAAAAAAGTTCTGCGTACGAGTATCTTATGGTCGGAATATCGACTATAGCGTTCTTACTTGTTATGCTCGTACTTTTGTACAGTAAACGATCATATTGTGTTAGTGCAAATGTATACAACAGGCAAAGGAAGCGTTTCCGACCCAATAAAGTAAAAATATTGTTGATCTGCATCAGCAGCCGAGTTGATCTAGCCGTGTCCGTCTGTCCGTCCGTAGGAACATCTCGGAGACTATAAGAGCTACAGTTACCAAATTTGGTATGTTGTCTTCTCTAGTGGGACGTCAGATCAAGTTTGTGTTACAATTTTGCTACGCCCTTTCCCGTCCCGCAAATCGATAAATTTCGTATATCTCCCACAATTTTTGATACATTTAATTGATATGTAAATATATGTATAAGCACAAAAGCCACAGATTTCCAAATTTTTAATAAAATTTCGATGGGTAGATTAAGTACGGGTAAAATGAATGTCTGTATGTTTGTCCTTCTGTCTGGGTGTTTGTTTATTTGTCCTTTATAGGCGCTTAAACTATTCGACCAATCAATATGAAATTTTTACTGTACACTAATACAGACCATAGGAAGGTCAAGCGCCATATATCGTTTTGGAATAACGTCCATATAATAAAAATTCGTCATATATAAGCACCTATTGGACCGATTGCAATGAAAGGTCGAGCTATGTATCAGTTTGGAATACATATATGTTGATTATCGATATATGTATATCGATTAATTGAATTATCTGTATAACATATCGATTGTATTAAATGTATTGTAAGATATCGATGAGAGAAGAATTAATTAAATGAAGAAGTTTAAGATAAATCTGAAGAACACTTAGTGGTGATTACAAATCATGTGTGGGGTGAAACCCAGTGGGTGCAACAATGTGCTAGGCCCGAAGGAGTACGCAATCCTGAGGGGCAGACAAACACAAATTGTTTTTCGACATGACGCCACGTGAGGCGGGTGCAGACACGGTCAGCGAAACGCCAGTTGAACGTTGCTGAGCATGTAAATACAGCAATGATGCAATAAATGATGAAAATGGAGCATCAGTTTTATTGAATATTTGCATATAGCAGCGGTGCACAGTACAGCTAGTGGAGCTATGGAGGAGTCGACGCGGAGGGACCTGGAGCAGAACTGGCTTGCAGCGCCACCTAGCGTGTGAAAGTAAACGAAACGGAGTCAGAGAGTGCCGAACATCAACGTGAGCAGTTAACCAAAAAGGTTCTGTGGAGAAATTTCAAGAAACTATTTCTGGATGCGATCATCTACATGTGAGATGATAAAAGCGGAGCAAGAACGGGAGCGCGATAGCGTTCCATATTTTGTCCGAGCTGTTGAGCTGCTTTTGAGAACGGTGATGTCATCAGCATATGTCAAACAGCGTTGAGAACGGTGACGTCATCAGAGTTTGCCATGTTCGAGATGGCTTGTTAGTGAAGTACTGTAAGTTTAAGGTTATTGTTGGTAAATTTAGATACGCGAAAGGAAAGCAAATTATTATCCATTTCAATAACATAAGCTTTGTTAGTATGTATGTTTAATTGAGGAGAACTAGGATGAAGTTTTTCAATGTGGCCGTATAAACTCATAAACCACCGATTTCTGAATTTCATTAGGATCGGATAATATTTTGACTATAAGATACTCAGCATTTATTTAATATTCGATATGCAATACTTTTTTATTTTTATACTCGTACTCTAGTAGAGTAAACAAGTAAATTGAATTCGTGCAAACGTATGTATGAGGCAGAAGGAAGCGTCTCCGACCCCATATAGTATATATATTCTCGATCAGCATCAGCAGCCGAGTCGATCTAGCCGTGTCCGTTTGTTCGTTAGATCTTGGCGGCTGTAGGAGCTGTAGTTATCAAATTTGGTACGAAGACTCCAATTGTGGGCGTCAGATCCAATTTGGTACGAAGACTTTAATTGTGGGCGTCAGATCAAGTTTGTTTTAAAATTTGGCCACGCCCCACCCGCCATCGCAAATCGATAAAACCTTATAGCTCTCACAATTTTTAATGGATTTAGTTTAAACTCTGTTTATACATATATTAGCCTATAATCTTCTTCATTAAGATCGGTCAATTATTTCCTCATACTTATACAAACCTAGTTTTAAATAAACGTGCCAAAAATTGTGATATATATAGATAGGGATTTTAGCGATTTGCGGGGGCGGGAATGGGCGTTGCAAAATTTCAAACAAACTTGATCTGACTTGAACTGGCTAGAGCTTGTGGGTAAAGCTTAACAGTTTGGTTCCGAACCGATGTTTCAGCGATACATAGAGATTTTGGTGTCCATACAGACAGACACAGCTAGGTCGACTCAGCTATTGCTGCTGATCAAGAATATATATACTTTGAAGGGTCGGAAACGCTTCCTTTGCCTGTTACATACAATTGCATGAATACAATATCGGTTATTGTATTCATCGGTTATTGTATCGGTTATTATATAATTCTCCGAACTTGATCAGATCAGGTCAGTGGACGTAGGGCTTTCTCAAATGGATACAACTTGGTTTGTTTTGGATAAAAAACAAAAAAAGTTATGCTCTTAAGTGTTAATTCCGCAACATTCGGTTATATGGTCGCTAAATGATATAAATCTCTGATCTTGATCAGATCTGCCTAATATACGTGGGGTTTTTTCAAATTGATTCAAACCGAATTTGGTTTGATTTGGATGAAAAAGAGAAAAGTTATGCTGCTAAGTGTTCATGCCGATAAAATCGGTTATATGGCAGCTATATGATATAATTGTCCGATCTTGATCAGATCAGGCCAGTGGACGTAGGGCTTATTCAGATTGATACAAACAGAGATTGGTTTGATTTTGATGAAAAACAGAAGAGTTATGCTCCTAAGTTCTCTTTCTGAAAAATAGGTTATATGGGAACTATATGATATGGCCAGCGTACTGACAAAGGAATATCTGCGTTCTATGCGTTGGAAACTTACTGACAAATTAATATACCATTTTGTAAATGAAATAAAAACCACAAAGTGTTGGATAATTTTAAGTGTGTCGAGTATTGAATAAATGCTAAGGTTGAGTATGTTATAGTCAGAATATCGACTATAGCACTCTTATTTGTTTAAATTGGACAACTGTGAAACAAACCAAGGCGGCTTATTAAGCCTAACAGCACTACTGAGCATAACCAAATCTTTAAAAATGGAATAAAGAATAGTCTAAAAATATCACAAGCTTTCAAGAACACACAAGCACAACAAAACAAACTCACAGCACAATGAGTGCAAAAGAAAATATATATAAATATATAATTTTGCTTATAGCTCGGCTTTTGGTTTTATTTCCACAATAAAAAATAATTTAGAGCAGTTTTATTAAGTGCACTAGAAGGCTTGCGTTGAAACCCAAACTGATGCTAAGCACTCTAAAAGAAAATTCGCACACAACTTAACAATTGATATACGAACGCAAAAGCTTGCGCAATACTGTTATTACTATTTTTCATCCAAATCAAACCAATTCGATTTTTATCCGACCAGAGTTTATCTAGATTGTTTATATATTTAGAATGTGGATGGTATATAAGCTCCGGCAAGCCGAAGCTAGCCTTTCTTCTTGAATACACTGTACTAGCTAACCCTTCGTGCATCGCTACGACTCCTCCTGTTGATGTGTGCTGTTTGCTCTGATAGTGATCTTCAATGCGTGTTTGTTGATATATTTTTTTGCAAACTACCATAAGTTTCTGTGAAGTTTCCAGAATTTTTTTTTTTAATGTCGGTGGAAAGTGGAAAAAATGTATGGATATATTCCAATATGTATTCGTCTATCGTTATCTGAATGTAGATAGAAATATATCGATTTATATATATCAAAAACTCAAGAAATCAATGTACATATATTTTTCAAACTCATCGATACACATATCAATTTATCGATATACATACACAGATAATATATCTTTATAAAAATATAGAAAATTCAAGATATCCATTTACATGCATCGATAACATAACCAATCGATAGACATATATCGGTATCAATTTATCGTCCTCAATTTATCGATGTCGATATGAAATTTTGAAAAAGTTGACGTACTCTTTCATAAAATTCATGCACATGTCTCGCAAATAATTATCCTTTGCGAGTCTGCACTCTAGTGATAGAAAGCCGATTGTTGAGCTGTTTGAACAGCCTTCGACTTTTCTGGGTCAAGTTCTACTAGAGATTCAAGAGAACAAAGTTCGCTTTCAATAGCGAGGTTGCACACCAAAGCTCGATTTGATGCGCCTTGAGTGTACTTTCCGGATACAATCCATCCCAACAACGTGTCTTGAAAAAAGGGATGTTCGAAACTTAGCTTTATTTAGCCCAATCAAAGTCATTCGAAAATGGCTTCCGCTCCAGCAGTAAGTCAACTTTAGCAGGCTTGTGGAAACAATGGTCCGCCAGTTCAATGTTGGGCGGAATATTCCATTGTATGAAGTTAACTACATGGTCGGGCTGCTATGCAGATATTGAGCTTAATACCCAGAAGTCGGATGCAAACTTATGAGCATTAACACGAGAGTAGAAAGAAATGTAAAATTTTTGATTTATGACAGAAGTAGTTCTTCTTCACGATGCAATAGTAAGCGCTGTGCTAGATTCTTTGACATAAAATTGATTTCAGAGCCGGAATCTAGAAGGGCTGCTGCATATTAACATTGTCCTGATCTATTGTAATAATTAAGTATATAACATAATTATATAAAATTATAATAGCGCTTTTATTCATCTCTTTTCATAGCGTTGTCCCTTAATAGCTATTTTTATCGTTTTCGATATAACGATAATAATATTTCAAGATATCTTAGTCTTAATATATCATACATATCTATTGCGTGTTCATTTAAAGATATTATTACACGCTTCTTCTTTTTATACCATTTACAAAATGGTATATTAATTTCGTCAGCAGGCTTGCAACGCATAGAAGGAAGCGTTTCGACTATATAAAGTATACATATTCTTGATCAGCATGACAAGGGAATCGATATAACCATATCGGTCTGTCCGCCAGTCCGTCTGTTTCAACACAAAGATCTCAGAATTCTTAAAAGCTACAAAGCTGAAATTTTTATCAGATACTTGCTGGTTTTTTTCATCCAAAACAAACCAAATTCGGGTTGTATCCATTTGAGAAAGTCCTACATCCACTGTCCTGATATGATAAAAATCGGAGAATTATATCATATAGCTCCCATATAACCGATTGTTCCAGAATGAACACTTAGTAACATAACTTTTCTGTTTTTCATCCAAATCAAACGAAATTCTTTTTGTATCGATTTGAGGAGGCCCTACGTCCGCTGGTTTAGTCTAATTAATATCGGACAACTATATAATATAGCTACCATATAACCGATTAGATGAACACATAGTATATCTTTTCTGATTTTCATATAAATTAAACAAAATTCAGTTTGCACATTGACATTTTTAAGCGCAATGCGATAGTTGTCGAAGTCATCGGAAACCTGTTGCAACGTCCGAGTATAGATTATTGACAATCCACATGCATTTGTCTGCTCAGTACCACGATATCAAAAAATTTCCAACCATGTCGTTTGCAGTCTCATTGTTAGGAGATAATGTGTTGTATATTTCCGTTTTTTTTTTTCCTGGCCAACCAGGAAAACGTCTCAATTTTCTTTGTTTCAATGTCCTCCCCTTTTGCCATTTGCGGTTATGTACATAAGAAAAAAATGTTTCCCCTATGGCCACTCATATGGCAAGTCAACGCAATAAATTTCTGGCAAAGCACGTTCTGCTAAACTCGGCTATTTTTTTTTTTTTATCGATATCGATGCATCGATAATAATATCTCAAGATCTATTGCGTGTTTACATTCATTTGACGATAATATTACATCTATTATTGATTTTCAATAATCCAGTGGCGAGAGTGACCTGATCAGTGCTAGAAACATGACAAGAATACACTTGTAGAGGCTCCGAAGTTGACAAGTGTACCTGTGAATGCTCCACAGGTGTAGAAAGAGAAATACTTCACTGCTGTTCTACACTGTATCTCTGAAGAAGAGTATTATAGGGCTTTCAGCACACTCGACACTTTGACGTTGTGCATTTTGTAACTGTAGAACCTGGATTTAGACAGATGATACACAAACGATGCTGTTTGGTGAAATCAAATCGTTGCTCAACCGGAAGAGCACTAAATGATTGACATTTGCCTATTCTATGATTCGTCGCTGAGCAATAACTACATTTCTTTAAGAAGGAAAACGAAGACGTAGTGTATCGTTCACTTGACTAATGTGGGTAGGTCCTTTTATTCTTGGTTGACTCCTCAGCAGTCAGATGCTGATAACGTCGATTCAACTGAGCTGCGTACTCGGGCCAAGATGGCAACTTATCATAATCAAGTTGCTCTTTAAAACGAGACTTTGTTGTATGATCAACTTTGGACATTGATATGTGAATCAACATTGCGTTATTTATGTCTTTTCACTGTCCAAAGACTGCAGAGATGAGTAAAGAGCTGACACCGTCTCAATGAGCTATCTAATGCCTGAAGCAGAAGGCTTTTGTATGTAGAGGATATCAAGAGTTACTAAATCGTATCGAAAAAGATCAAACATTTATTATCATAAGCTCCCTATAAACTTGTAAGAGCCTTTTCATAGTTGCTGTCAGAGATTTGGAATGCTTTCAAAGTCCCCAATGCCTCATCACTCAAGCAAGGTATATGGTTGAATTTTTCAACGTTGGTTAATGAAAAATCGTAATGACCCACACTCTCACAAAAGCTAATAAAATTGTTAAATTCAGCATGTTTTCCTCTAAACTTGGGAAGATGCATCATTGGTAACTGTGACGAATGATGCTGGCCTCCACTATCTTTTCTGTGTTTTTTGACTATCGCTTTCTTTGGTTGCAGAAACATTCAAACCATTTGTGTTGATGATCCTCGACAGCTGCACTAAAATCGTTAGCGGGATTAGTGCATCCATGTCCGCCTGAACATGCATTAATTTCGAGATATAAATTTCGAGCATCTCCAACCTGAATTTAATTTGGTCGAACGATCTAGTTTTCTCCTCGTAAGCCGTTTTCATACACCAAATATCACTCACGATCTCCGTGATTTATACCACATCTCACTGTATCTGACAACAGCAAAAATGTGATAACAAAAACCAAAAATTGAAACTAGGCTGACTTTACATATGTTTCATGACCTGGCAGAGTCAATCATCCGAAGTCTTGCTGCTTAGCAACTCAATCTTATGTCAGGCTACCTAATCATATCAAACGAGAACCCATCGCGTATTCCAATTGTAAAAAGACTGAAAATGCGATAGCCGGCATAATACCGTCTTGTTTTATGTATCTCTGTGCTGCAATCTGTTGTTGGTGGCTAATTGTCTTCATAAATGAATTTGACAAATATTTGGTCGGACTATGCCATGTAAATTTGAAATTTATTGTTTACCAACCTGTAATATTCCAACGGTTTGAGTTAGCGAGCTCAAGGACGGAGAGACGGATACGGTTAGATCGACTCGGCAGTTGCTCCTGATCAAGAATATTGTGGTATGCACTAATCGAGAGCTCACTGTGCTCAGCACTATGTCTCGACTACAGACAAGCCGCGTCATTATGTATCCCACGCAGTGACCGCTTGCATAAGATATATATGTGCACACCACGCTCTATACTTCCATCGACGTTTTCGCTGCTTACATATAAGCAACATATGTTCGTTTTATATGTGATATATAAAACCCACTTATATACAAAAGGCAGCGCAGCCACTGAGGAGTGCGCAGCCTTAGGCTTAATAATACTTAATATCAAAATGTAAGAATCAGATGAATAAAAGTATTCGGAGCGATAAGAACAGTCTCTTCGTCACCAACACCAACTCTACTGTGTCCTTTCAAAAATCCTTATCAATTCCACCGTGACTAAGGTCAAAATAGACCTGGACATGTAGGAACAAAAACGGCAGCACCGGCAGGAACAACAACAACAGCAACGGCAGTAAAAACAACAACAACGGAAGCAACGGCAGTAACAACAACAGTGCAAAGCTGTTACACATCAAAAGGTTATAAGTTGTGACAACTCGGTCAAATTACATGCCGAAATTGAACACATCAAAAATGTACTATCAACTCGAAAAAGTCAAACACCAGCCGCGCACACATCCACATACCGTGTTATTAAAGTAGATTTCGAAGCTGAAGAAGACCTGCCCCATTGATTGCGTGGGACCATTAAACTCACCTCACTGTGAGTACACCTGTGCAGCCAGCACCGGTGCCCCAATATAGAAGAAGCAGCCTGTGCAGCCAGCACCGGCACGGATAAGAGAGCCGACAGCGCTATCAAGAGCGCACAACATAATTTTTTTTTTTAATTGCACTGCGATGCATACAAAAATATTAATTTAAAAACTAATGTACAATTGAGCGACATAAAAGTTGCCCGATTAGAGTGTGGCCTGAAATCCATACACAAACATAAGCAGCAAAATATGTAAACAAAATTAAAATTAAAGTAAAACAGATTTAGATTTAGACTTATATATCAAACACAATTTAAATTTTTAAATTTATACATACATGAATGAATAACAATAAAATTAGCAAATCTTTTGAAAATTTCGAATCATTTAAGAATACTAAATATATAATAAATATATCACCCCAAAAAATGGGTTTAATAAATACAAAAACAGTGGACTCCACTGCCAATGTTATCAATAAGGTAGCACTAGAGAATCATGATCAAACTGTTATAACAACGTCAATGATCATAATAGTCATAATAATGACCGCCAATCTATTGTTCAAAATTTACAAAGTACACAACAAGTGTTTGAAAAAGATATATTAAAGCAAGGCGAATGATCTAGATAAGATCTAAATGAAAAAATAAAAATAATTATTTATTAAAAATCAGTAACGATTGTTATAAAAATAAATTGTACACAATGTGATAAGAAAATTGTTAATACATATTTCAGTATGAAAGAATAAAAGTAAAATTACAAAAAATTGTATTTTAATGATACATAATTTAAGAATAACTATGGCATTATGAGATCAGGAGTAAGAAAATTATCCACAGAGATATTAGAAATATACATGAGTTGATCTAGAAGATCTTGAAACGAATTATCAGGCAGTTAAATATTAGATATGGAATAGCAACAGATACATGCCATATTACAAGACATTAAGAAATATGTCGATAAATCTTATAAATGTCTCCCACAAAATAGAAATATTCTTACTGACGCTATCAGCAAACATGCAAAGATATTAATAGTGTTTTAATGAAGCGCGAACACTAATACATAACAACAGGGAAAGCTAAATCAATCACACTGGTCATTAATATCTAAATTATTGGTCAAATTTCGATCAAATTTAGTATCAGTCCAAAGGAGGTATAATCTAGATATATCGATACCGATAAATAAAGACCAGGAAGATTTAGATTCAACAGAGCAATACGAATCAAAAAGTTATACTGACCCAGAAGTCAAAGAAAAAGATTTACAAGATCTAACTATACTTGCGGTAATAAAGTTACCCGAAATAGCAGAAAATAATTATTGGTCAGATTCCTACACGATCTCCAGCGTTGTTGAACAAAAATTAGTAATCATGGAGCAAACCAATATTGAATTTACAAACAGTGCATCAAAGATTATACCGTTCTTCAGCGGTAAAGCTGGAAACCTACGTAGTTTCATAGATGCATTGGAAATTATAAAAACAAAACAGGGCGCTCATGAAATCTTAACTGTGTCTTTAATAAAAACAAAACCAGACCAGCTAGAAATATAATAAGCAATGATAGCAAACAATCTCCCTACTCATAGATAACGTAAAGGGTGAGTCAATTGACAATATATCTGCAAGATTATTGAATCTTTCGCAGAAAAACAAGACACCTAACGTCTATACTCAGGAAATAGAAAAACTAGCTAAGTCTCTAGAAGGAGAATATATTGAAAAAGAATATACCATATAACAAGCTAAATCATTAAGTACCAAACAGGCTGTATCAACAATGAAGAAAACTTTCCTAAATAAAGAAGTTAAGACAGTTATGCGTTCTCGTCTATTCAACAATATGGACGAAGCAATAGCTGCATTAATTGAAACATCTAATGATATAGCCGAAGAAACTAATACTATTATGTATTACCAAAATTGCTCACAGCGCGGTGGAAATCGCGGTCGTGGTAAGTATATAGACCGTAACTATAACACATGCGGCCAACGGTACAATAATAATAATTATAACAATATCAACTCCAGAGGCGGAAAGCCGAAAAGAGGCAGCTCAAATAGAGGCAATAGAACTAAGAATCAAGTACGAGTTACACAAGGTAACTGGGAAAACGCTCAAATCCCCTTGAGCTACCAAACATAAAAGTTTTTAATGTAAATCTAAGTCTCAACAGCATAGTAAAAAGACATTGCCAAAAAAAAGAAATAAAACATGAACAATACTAGTAAATACTGGAGCTAACATATCAATTCTAAAAGATAATAGCTAATGTTCTGAAATTAATCAAGATTTCAAAACAAATATAACAGGAATTGGTCAGGGAACAATACAATCAATTGAACTAGTTACAATTGATTTACTATTCGATTATTTCATAATCAGTCACGACTTCCAAATAGTTCATAATGAATTCCCCGTACCATGTAACGGAATTCTGGAGCTTGACTTCATTCAAAATTTAATTTAATTGCATATTAGATTATCATAATGATGAATTAATACTAAAACTGCAATCACTTAAACACTAAATACATGTACCCCTATTACACAATGATATTGACAATTCAATATTATTATCAGCAAGGTCAGAAGTAATGAGAAATATCAAACTTCAGACTAATAAAGATACTGTATTAATAATAAATCAGGTAATTCATCCTGGGGTATTAATATCTAACAGCATCGTAACAAGTAATAGTGCAATAGTTCGTATTTTGAATACAGCAAGTGAAAACATAAATATAAAAAATGCAAACATTAATTTCGAATCAATAGAAAATTACGAAATTAAATCATTTAGTAATAACAAGATCAATAGAACAAATAAAGTCTCCAATAAATTAAAGTTTACAGACCATGTAAAAATAGAACTTACTGAATTATGTTCCAAATACAGTGACATATTTGGTTTAGAATCAGAATCAATTTCAAGTAATAACTTTTATAAGCAAAAATTAAGGTAAGCAGGCAAAACCCCAGTATACATAAAAATTATAGAAATTCAGAAACAGAAATCCCAGAAATATAAAGACAGGTAGAAAATTGATAAAAGATATCTGAATATAATAGCCCACTTCTTTTAGTTCCTAAGAAATCACTCTCAAATTCGAAAAAAATGGCGTCTAGTAGTGAATTATCGGCAAATAAATAAAAACCTACTATCAGATAAATATCCATTACATAGAATAGAAGAAATACTAGATCAACGAGGAAGAGCGAAATATTTTTCGTGTCTGGACGGTGTCTGGATTCCACCAAACAGAACTAGAAATTAAATCTAGAAATATAACAACATTTTTTATGAGCACTGGCTTATATCGTTTCACGCAATCGCCCTATGGTCTAAAAGTAGCCCCAAACTCATTTATGAGAATGATGCAACTTGGTCTAGAACCACCGCAAGCATTTCTTTACATGGATGATTTAGTTATTATTGGTTGTTCCGAACAACACATGTTCAAAACTCTCACTAGTAATGTTCAGTCTTGGGACCATGGCATCTTCCCGGATGATAAAAAGTATAATGTAATTAAAAAGTATCCAACTCCAACAGATGCGGATAGTGTACGACGTTGCGTCGCTTTTTGTAACTATTATAGAAGGTTCATTAATAATTTCGCACAATGCTCACGTCATTTGACAAGACTGTGCAAGAAAAATGTCCAATTTAAGTGGACCAAAGAATGTGGATAACAACATAAATATTTTAAAAATGCAATACTGAAACCAAGATTATTGCAATACAATGATTTTAGCAAAGATTTTGCATAGCCACAGATGCAAGTAGATGCAGTGCTATCACAAGACTGCAACGGTGCGCAACTACCAATGGCATATGTATCGAGATCCTTTACACAGGGAGTAAGGAATAAATCGATTACAGAACAGGAATTAGCAGCAATACACTGGGTAATAAAACATTTCAGACCTTATATCTGAGGAAGGCATTTCTTAGTAAAACAGATCATAGACCACTAGTATATTTATTTTCAATGAAGAATCCTACTTCAAAGCTGACAAGAATGAGATTAGACTTAAAAGAGTCTCAATTTACAGTTGAATAGAGAATAGCAATGAGAATGCAATAACTATAATATGCGACCTTACAGAATATCTAGTTGCAATACCAGTAGCAGATAAAAGTGCAAAAACAGTAGCCAAAGCAATATTTGAATCATTTATACTAAAGTAAGGTCCTATGAAGACGTTCATAACAAACATGGGTACTGAGTATAAAAATTCACGTATTAATGACTTGTGCAAATATATGAAAATCAGTAATATATTATCAACAGCACACCACCACCAGACTTTAGGAACAGTAGAAAGAAGACATCGAACATTCAACGAATACATTCGTTCATACATCTCGATTGGCAAAGATGATTGGGACGTATCGTTGAATTACTTCACATATTGTTTTACACAACTCCATCAACTCCACAACTCCATGACTACTGTCCGTATGAACTTGTTTACGGCAGATTACCATGACAATTCATAGAATTTAATACTTTATCAAAAATAGATCCTATATAAAATTTAGATGACTATGCAAAAGAATTTAAAATTTAAATTACAGATAGCGTACAAAAGAGCAATGTCCATGATAGAAATAGAAATAAGAAGGTAAAATAGGACCTGATATTTTTATAACTTTTTAGTTAAAGACTTAAAGATAGAAATATGAAATTTAAAAACGACTCAGGTCATAAACTAGATAATCAATATTAAAGACCCTACAAAGTAATGAAAATAGAAGATAGAAACAATATCATAATATATATAGGAAAAAAGAGACCACAGACAATCAATAAGATTAGGCTAAAGTTATTCGAAAATTAATTTGATATTAAAAAAATATTATATATAAACACAAAATCAAATTCTTCTAATTTTCTACTTTTATTGAAATAAATGTACTCTTTGATAATAAAAACAAAACATATATTAATATACATAAATTAAAAATAGCTTCATAGCTACCCCGAAATATGATCGGCCACGAGTGTCTCGACTACAGACAAGCCGCGTCAGTATGTGTCCCACGCAGTGACCGCTTGCATAAGATATATATGTGCACAACACGCTCTATCCCACCAGCGACGTTTTCGCTGCTTACATATAAGCAACATATGTTCGTTTTATATGTGGTATACAAAACCGACTTATATACAAAAGGCAGCGCAGCCACTGAGGACTGCGCAGCCTTAGACTTAGTAATACTTAATATCAAAATGAAAGAATGAGATGAATAAAAGTACCCGGAACGATAAGAACAGTCGCTCCGTCACCAACACTAACTCTACCGTGTCTTTTCAGAAAATCCTTATCAGTTCTACAATATATATACTTTATGACGTCCGAAACGTTTCCTTTTGCCTGTTACATACAAGTTAACACATATGGTTACCGACAGTTCAATGCCCGTGGATTATGTATTATAATAATGATTTCGATGCATGTTCAGCATTCTTCGTGATCGCTCTGTTGGGCGTCAGCGACATATATTGTCAGCAACGTTTCCATGCGCTGGCCACTAGAAAAACGACGTGTCTGAGTGGACCCATAAGAACTGAGAAGGAAGACCTAATATACTCAAAAGTATACCCATACCCAATAGGTAGTAGCAACTGTAAAGTTTGTAACAGACCAAAATATGAACGGCACCCACAAAAGCAAATAATTGGCGAAACATTCCTTCTCGAGTAGAAGAAATGAACCTTCTTTAAATTTCGATGTGCAAATCGCTAATGCCCCACCTCTACATAGCTCATCAAACGGTCACATAGAAAGATTTCACAGTACCCTTGCAGAAATAGCTCGGCGTTTAGAAATCAAGAAACAGATGAATGACACAGCTGAACAATTGATTTCAGTCAACAATTGAATACAACAAACCAATTCACTCTGTCACCAACAAAAAACCAATCGAACCAGAATTTGAAGCAGAGATAAAAGAAAAAGTTAATAAGGCCCATGAAGTTTAAATGAAAAGGTCAAATGAAATCAGGAGAAATAGAACCTTTCAAGTAGGTGAAAAAGTCCTTATAAAACCAAACAGGAGGGTAGGAAATAAACACACGCTCCTGTATGAAGATGGAGAAGTAGAAGCCGACTTGGGAACAACGGTTCTTATTAGAAGGAGGATAATGACAATTAAAGATAAGTTTTTCCTTTTATTCCATTTTAAAATCCGTATCACAACTTTTACTCAAGATGTTGATCGTGCTACTTCTGGTAACAACCACTACTGCTAAGCTAACCGACTACTCAAACTCGTCTTACACCCCGCTGGTGGACGGAAACGTAGTTATCTGGAAGGACTTTGAGTACCTCAGACACTCAAAAAATCTCAGTATGTACTCCACGCTAGGAGCATTAACATTCTTGGTATTGCTCCAAAAGAGGTAGCAGGAACTTCGGATGTCGATGATTTCGAGATATTGAAATTTAATCAGAAAACCTTAAAAATACAAGAGTGCGAGACCAAAATAATAAGCTAACAGAAACTGTAAGTGTCATAATTGATAATGGGAAAACAAAACCACCTTTATGAAACACTACTCGCAAGAGCCAGAATTTTAATTCTAGAACATGAGACATTAATGTTATCTGTAACGCTTGTAAAGATTGAAATTGTAAGTCCCGCTATTCTTGATTCCAAAGAATTAGAAAATTGATTAAATGAGCACTCTACAAATATGACAATTACCGATTTAATGGAAGCAGCCTACATCAAAGTTTTGTTAGATGCTTATTTTTTTAACATTTTCTAATTAAATTTTCAAACCCTAGTTTAGTTTGTAAGAAGGTCACTTTTGTGTCCCGTCCAACACAACGGCACCGTAATAAGCTTTGCTGGATATAACAACGTGGCGGATTGCGACAATAACATTCTGGCAATTGGAAGCTGCAGTGCTACCCTTACATCAACGTTCTGCAGAGAACTATCCTTTGCAACATGCGCACAGCAACTACACGCCGGCACTACAGCACATTGCACTAGTCGTCCCAGCCAAATCGAACGAATAGAAATTGTAGACGACTGAGTCATTATAATCAACGAAGAGGCTGCTACGGTTAGCATGTAAAGTGGCATGGAAAAAACTATCCACAGCACGTTCCTGCTGACATTTGAAGATTTAGTAAAAATAAATGGGTCCTTGTTCCGGAACTCGAAAGCCACAGCCCAACGACACCCTGGTTCAGCGTCATCGGCTCTCTTAAATATCACTGGTCATTAAGAGGTTCTGAGTCTGCCATATCTGCAATAGCTGAACATCGAAAATCTGCGGTACATCAGCAACGTCGAAAAAGAACTGTTAACGAAACCAGCAGTCTTCAGCGTGGCTACAGTTCCAGCAGTAATCATGGGACTCTCTCTTTAGAAACCGAACTACCGTGAGGGCCAGAAAATCAGCTTCTCTGCAACTTTAAGGAGTCCTGGGACAGCCTTCATCTTAGCGAGGCAGAAGTTAACACATCCGGTTAACGACAGTTCAATGCCCGTGGGTCATGCCCTATAATAATGATTTCGCTACATGTTCAGTATTCTTCGCGATCGCTCTGCATGCCGTTTCATTATAGTTGCGCGTCAGCAACAAATATTGGCTGAGTAGAGCGCTGGGACAACACAGGGCTAGCTGCCATATGAGATTATTTTGTACTTAGAGTTTTAGTTTGATTTATGCAATCAAGAAAAACAGTTCATAAAAACCCTAACTTACATATGCACGAATGTCTTTATGTTTGTCCTTTGTAGGCGCCTAAACTATTGGAAGGGTCGGTATGAAATGTTTACTGTATACTAATAAGGATCAGAGGAAGGTCAAAGGCTGTATATCGTTTTAGAAAAATGGGCGTGGCACCGCCTCGTCATGTAGGCAATTATAAAAATTCAACATATTTGTACATCTATTGGACCGATTGGAATGAAATTTTAAAGCATAGTAATCTCGACTAGGGGAATGTCAAGGGCTAAATATCGTTTTGGATATACGGACGTGGCACCGCCCATTCAGTTACCAGTATTTGGATATTGATATATAGAGCTATCGATATATGTACATCGATATTTTCAGTCATCGTCTATTGATATAATTAGATATCGATATATCGAGATATCGATATGTGCATATCGATTAATTGATTAATCGGTAAATGTATATCGATATATTGAAATCTACTAATGCATCTAGCAAGCAGATAATGTAAACCGTTTCTGGTTGTAGTTTTCTTCCTCTCATAGAAGCTAAGCTAGCGAGTCCTTGTTTTTTTCCGTGTTCGCGATTCGTGTCATTATGCGGCTGCGGCCCTTGACCGGTTGGGCTTGATAACTCAATATATCGATGTGCATATATTGAAAACTCAATATACCAATTCGACTCTATCCGCAATGCATTTAAAGAGGGTAAAGTTAGTTTGTTGTGTTGGGAGAGGGAACTTTGCTCCCTTCTCAAGCTTGTACATTTGGTGGGAACTCAATTGTTGTTTTGTTGACAAACCATTCTCTGTTCTCGTGTTCCGTCAGTATTCGATTTCGTTCCTTTCTGAAACTTGGTCATCTGTTTCTCTCCCAAAAACTGTTTAGTCCCCCCCTTTGTTTAGTCAGCTTGTATTTTTTTTTTTTTTTTTTTTTTGTAGGTGGGGTGCTCTCATACAAAAGGCTTAATTTACGATTTTCTCTACAATTATTATCCGATCTTGTGCTAATATGTGCTTCTACAAACCGAGTTTCAACTAAATTCGTTAAGATTTGTGGGAGATATATGTTTTTATCTATTTATGGGGCGGGAGGAGGCGTGGCAAAATGTTGAAAAAACACATACCAAATTTGGTGACCCTAGCTTTTATAGGCTCAGAGATATGGTTGTTTATGTGGATAACGTTTTTTTCATTTTGCGGGGGTGAGAATTTGGGATTTGAAATTTGCGGGGCAAAATTTTAAAACAAAGTTGATCTGGCGTCCCACAAGTCTACATAGCAAATTTGGTGACTCTAGCTCGTATAGTCTCCGAGATATAGGTACTCATACAGACGAACGGACGCACCGACGGACCTGGCTAGATCGACTCAGCTGTTGGTGCTGATCAAGATTTTGTTGATCTTGTTCAAGTCCTTAATTCCCTTCTTAAGCAGAGTGAGTTTAAATTTAATGAGAACGTTAAGTAGTTTTTGGTGCTAATAATAAGTGTGCCTGTTAATCAGTTGTTGTATGCCAGTAGGGATGTCCCTGTCTGTTGTAAAAAATCTGTGCGCCGGGGGATGGGCCAATGTATGCAAAAAGGTATACTTAGGTATGACAAAATCCAATTTGCGAACCAGACTAGCTGAACACAAATCAGACATTTAAAAACCGCACTTGCGGACCAATGTATGGAGATTGATCACTTTCCTGACTTTGGTGTCGTTTTAAATCCGTCATAGATCTGGTCTGGATAAAGATTCTATCGACCCTGTCGTTATAGAGCCGGAAACCCCTGTGCAAACCCTCCATATTCTATCTTTCGTACTCCTAGTCCTCTCGATAGTTACAGTCCAAAGCCCATACAGCGGCTGCCTAATGCGGACGCTTTAATGGCGATGGGTCCTCCGGCCAATCTGGAGAGGGTGTATAGCACAAACATTTAAGATTCCTCGTATTTCTAGACTAGCCATAGATTCTACATCAGAAGATGTTGCCGCCTATGTACAGGCCAAAACTAGTTACATAGTTTGAGGATTAAGGTAGAAAAGTTTAGGCTTAATGTTAAGCGCAATATAGCTTCTTTCAAAATAGGTGTTCCAGACGACAGTTTTGACAGAATCTGCCAAAAAAGATTCTGGCCTGAGCACCTAGTCGTGAATGAATTTAAGGCTAGAACTAGAAATCAGATACCGATTAGACTCGCTGCTGCCGTACAATACGTAACTTCTAATATAGCTCCAAAAAACTGACTTCATCTTCTTTTCTTGCCTACCAAATGTAAGAAGTCTTAAATCTAAACTCCCTAACTTTTACACTGATAGCCTATCTTTTGATTTTCATATTTTAGTATTCACTGAAACTTGGTTAAAAACTGATATCTTAGACTCTGAAATCTTTCCTAATAATTATACCGGTTAGAAACTTGATCATCCCTCCCGTCAGGGTGGTGGTGTTCTCATTGCTGTTGATTCCATCCTTCTGTCGGAACCAATTCTACTTCATTTTCTTAACATAATTAAATTTGCAAGTACTAAATGTTTTTCTGTCCTTATCTCTGTCTCTCACATTTCTCCAAGTTCAGATATTTCTGTTTACTTGGATCATCTTTCCTAATAATTATACCGGCTATAGATTTGATCATCCCTCCCGCCAGGTTAGTGGCGTTCTCATTGCTATAGATTCCGGCATTCTGTCGGAACCAATTCTACTTAATTTTCCTAACGTAATTGAATTTGCGAGTACTAAAGGATATCTTAAATGTTTTTCTGTCTCTATCCCTGCCTCTCACATTCCTCCACGTTCAGATATTTCTGATTACTTAGATCATCTTAATGCTATTCAATCGATCGCGTCAATGCTTTCTGATACTGATCAATAGTTGGTTTGATACCTTCAAGGCAATACGAAGTTGTTGACGGCCTACTTGAAATATCCTTATCTCAACTTGATTTGATATTTGCTCTTGACCCGTCCATTTAAATAGTCTCTAGAGTCACTCCGCTTTTGTTTCCTGAAGACCCGTTTCACCCATCATTACACGTTACTATGGATTTTGCAATTCCTGCGGTATCTGCATCTTCCAACTTGTCAGTTGGCACATATTCATTTAGAAATGCCGATTTCGCTAGCCTTAACAATGTCATCCTTCAATCAGACTGTTCATACTTGTACACTTGTACAGATAGGAACAGTGCGGTTGACTTCCTCTACAAAATTCTTTTTTCCATTTTTAAGGATTTAGTTTCGCTCAGTAGTCCTGTTAGGCTTAATAAGATTCCTTGGTTTACTCCACAGTTGTCTAATTTAAAAAATAGCAAATTTAAAACAATTTTATAATTTTGTCAATTCAAAACGAAAAACATTTGTCCTACCTTCTTCATCATTTTATATAAACACTAAAGCAAAAAGAAATCAAGGCTTTGACAATTTGTTTGTAGAGTTCTTTCAAACAACTTATTCCTCTCTTAAGTATCGGTCTGATCAGAAAACTTATAGCTTACACAAGTCTAATAACATCGCACCTCCCCTAGTTACTGAAGCTTATTACTTAATGAACTTACGTCTATTAAGGCAAACTTTTTCCTGGTCCTGATAGCGTTCCGGGGTGTATTCCTTTTGAAAAATATTAACCTCACAGTTACAACATTCTTGTGGTTCTATAATTTCTTCTGCTCAGCAAAGGCCTGCCACCAAATTACAAGAATTTTCATCTTTTGTAATACAGGGTTCTTCCTCAGGTTCTATCCTATTCTCGTGTACTTTTGTACGCCGACGATGTTAAGCTTTGTTTGTCCTTCAACGTCTCTTCCTCCCACTTCCTTCATGAACCTTTTCGTCCTTTGTTGTAACTTAAATAATCTCTTTAACTTTATCTGTATTAATAATAAGCGAGCGTGTCCGCGTTTTTTTTCCGTCTTCGCGATTGGATTCGTGTCGCTCGTTATGCGACTGCGCCCCTCGGCCGGTTGGGCGGGAGGTGGGAGCTTCTAACCTGGGCTTCACGCGTAACAAGCCCCGTGGCTTGGTATCGTGGGTCCACTTGTACGTTAACGACCCGAAAAACAAAAATCTTAACGCATTCAGTTGAAACTCGGTGTGTGTACGTATTAGTACACAATCTACAGATTTGCTAAATTTCATTAAGATCGAAAATTAATTGCAGACAAAAACGAAAAAGGAAAATATTTTGTAAGAGCACACCACCACCAAAAAAAAAAAAGAAAGAACGCTGTAGGCGATATTTCTACTATAAAATACTCGTACTCACAATTTACTCAATATTCCACACACTCAAAAGTATGCCATTTTTTTTTTTTTTTTTTTTTTTTGGTTAGAGTAATCTATACAAAATATCTACAATTATTATTCGAAATGAAATGTGGCAAATCGGTAGATCATATGCTAATTCATATGTAAGCCGAGTTTTAACTAAATTCGTAAAAAAAAGTGTGGGAGATATAAGACATCAATTTGTGAGGGCGTGGCAAAATTTAAAAACAAACTTGATCTGACGGCACACGAGGGAAGTCTGCATACCAAATTTAGTAACTCTAGCTCCTATAGTCTCTGAGATCTAGGTGTCCATACGGACGGACAGACGGACTTGGCTGTTGATGCTGATCAACAATATATATACTTTATGGAGTCGGATACGCATCCATTTGCCTCGGGTTTGATATGTATTACCATATAATCTACCGTTTGCCATTAAAATCGGATACTAATTGTAGACAAAAATGTAAAAAAAAACATTTTGTATGAGAGCACCTCACCTTAAACAAAAACAAAAATTAAAAAGTGCTGCATATTTTGTTACGTTTTTGTGTTCAACTATTATGTGATCTTAACGAAATACAGTAAATCGGTATATTATTTGCATATATATATGCATATATAAACCGAGTTTCAACTAAATGCGTTACATATATTTTAGTGTACGAGTATAACTTCCCAATCAAGATAATACACACCCATCTAAACTCATATGGACAAGCAACCGGCATTAAGAATATTGAATCCAAAGCTTACAAGTCGGTAACATACATCCCGAACTATTCTAATCGACTAATCAAATCGGATTGCTACAACATCTAGAACTCAATAATAGCACTCAATGCGATGTAATATACAGAATTCCTTGCGCCGGGAACGGGGTCAATATACCCAAAAATTATACGTTTTTATGACAAAATCCAAATTGCGAACTAGACTAGCTGGATAAAATCAGAAATAAAAAGCCAGAACGAAGTCACTATCCAAAAATCGCACTTGCGTCCCACTGTATGGAGAGTAATCACTGTCCTGACTTTGAAGCGATCTGCTGGGCACTGAAGTTTGTTTACTTTACAATAATGTGCCGTTGTTTGGAATGAGTTTATGAGTTATGAGTTTATATATTGCAATACACTCTCGATATGTGCTCATAGGACGATTTAGTTGACAAAACGCTTAGCTTTAAACTCAGCGACAACCAGTACAGACGTAGTGTACGAACAATGTTTGTATGTTAAATGAAAAGTTGATGTTGTTTGTGAAAAGTTAAACGTTAAAAATGTGCTTATATTTTGATATGTGTTATAATCTCTGATGTCGAACTCCGAAATATTTTGGGACGCAAAAACGGACAACAATTGTATATTGTCGGCAACTGCCCACAAACTATAATCTTAGCATAAAGAAAAATGTAACAAATCTTACAAACTACACTTAATACTAATAATAATGTGAAAACAGGTTGAGTATAAGAAAAATGTAAAAATATAAATGTCAAGTGGGGAAATGTGAAGAGTTTTACTCCTTCACACCTTCTCTTCAGTTCCGGGTGTGAAAGCGATTTGAACACGGCCATGTCGAAGCCGTCTAATCCGGAACAAGACGCTATCCACCTCCTTCAAATACTTCCTCTCAGCTGACTGCAGTTTCTTTTGTACACTCTGGATGAGTGTTGTATGAAGATGTCGATGCTCGGAGTCCACTCCCACTCCGGCGTGGCTTTAGTCCACTCTTGCATTCCTTCGGGAAGCTCATCCAAATTACAAATAGGGTACTTTTCAAAACAGCTAGGAGTTCTGGGTCTGGTTACATCGCAGCCATCGATGCTCCCATCTCTGGAGGGTTTTCTATGAAGGGAATGACCTATTCAAAGTCCACCAGTGGAGGCTTCGCAACGCTAGCTTCGACTGCTGGGGGACCCTCCAAATCAGCAAGAAGTTGCTCCAAGTCCGCTCTCGGTGATCTTGTATTAAGGGTAGGTAATAGCATCGTAAGCTTTTGCGCTTTTGCTGCGAGCCCAAAATGGTTCCCTGAGTTTTTTCCTGGCTGCCTCATCATAGCACCGTCATAATCAAAAACACCAATTGCAGGTCCTGTTGGTCCAGGATGGTTACCTGGTTGAGGCTCAAGGCGGTATCGAGCCAACTGAGGCACCTGGCTCTCCTCAGCCGTCTTGCTCTGTTAGCCACCAGGGCTAATTATTGGGGTCACAGCGATGTTCATGGTGTACTTGCTTTGCCTTGGGCTGATTATGGCCGCCATGACAAATGGAGCTGCGGTGGACCGGACCGTCGGATGACAGCTCTTTCACCTTCTTGTTGGATGACACTTCTATCACCACTTGTAGCTGACTTCGCAATCTATCGTCATTTGGTTTCAGCGACAAGGTGCTTCGTTCAATACCAGTATGCAGGCCCGTGCATTATCATGTTCAAGGTGCCCACTAATTCGATCGGGAATGCTCCGTGGTGAATCTAGTAGCTGGTCGGAGTACCTGGGTGAGCGAGGCGGTTGGGTGTGGTCGATCTTGGGGCTGCAATCAGCGCAGTGGTATATTCCGTTACTAATAAGATCGGAATGGACTGGCAGGCAGCACTGAATCTCTTGGTCGGTGTCTTCATCGTCACTAAGCCAGGGACCATTCTCAGGGCTGCATTCCATATATTCGTTATCTGCCATTTCTGTTTGTAATGGGAAGTGTGTAAATAATATTTCTTTGATGCTTAATAAGCCCTACATACGGTGTGGTCTTCTATGAAAAACAAAAGTAAAAGCTAATGTAGACTACCTAATTTTAAATATAACCTTTTACTGACATGGAACGTGAGATGGGAGTCTTCTTTAAGGGGCGGGGAAGTTGGAAAGGCGCACCAATCTGAAGTGGTCCTCGTCCTAGGCGTCTTCTTGCTTGTGCTTCCCATCATGGCCATCAGAGTTGTCAGGGTCATCAAGGTCATCGTGATTGTAAGTGGTCTACCAGGTTGGCGGTGAGTTTTTTTTCGCCTATCTGGATTCTCATTATATTTGGTGAAAGAATTTGGATTACGCAATAAGGGCCATTGTACTTCGGTTGACAGCGAAGTTCTTCTCTGGTTTCGACAGGTGATATTGCGTAGGAGCATCAATGTTCCTACAGTGGGTCGCCACTCTCGTCGTCTCAGGTTGCAATGGAGCGTTGATCCTCTGACTTCTTCTGGATATTGGGTAAGACTTTGAAGATCTCTTGCATCTGTTCTGCCTTGGTTTGTGGATCTGTTGGGCTCCTTCCAACGCCGGGGCTACTGAATCGTATAGTGTTACTGGTAGTCTAAGTTCTCGCCCTTGGACAAGAAATGCTGGACTGAATCTGGTTGTGTCCGACAAAATTGTTTTAATGACCATTGATATCTCAGGGAGTAGAGCGTCCCAATTGTTGTCCGTCCTTGATGGTCCTTCCAAATATTGCACCACTATCGTTTTTATAGTGCGGCTACCTCGTTCGGTTGGATATTGTTGCGCGGAATATGGTGCTGGATGTATTGTATTGGACTTTAATCCAAACAATGCAAACAAGACGGCGTGGTACTCCGAAACGGCTGAGGATGCGTTCTCTGAATGCTCGCTCGAGGTGAGCTGAAGTAGCCTTTTCAAGCGTCACAAGCTCCACTCTGTGAGCATTTTGCCTGCGAGCTTCAGTTGACTAACTTTGTGTTTCTGGCACGTCTCGCATTACCGAACATATCGTGCCACGTCTCGGAATAACCCAAATGTATGGCTGTGGGATGGTCGTGGCATTCCTCCAGTACTCGTCGTTTGTGTTCATTAGCTACACAGAGTTTCCATTTGGCCCAAGTGTCGGTACAGCTGGTTCTGCTTCGATTCTCTGTGTCAATACAGCTCCGATTCGCTGGTGTTAGCCTGTAGGGAAAACTTCTCATTGAAATCCGGGCAAGCGAGAGTAGGTGCCTGCTGCTTGAGAAGAAGCGACATAGGTCGTATAACTGTTGCACAGTTTGGTACAAACTAGCGATACCACGAGGCGGCATCTTAAACATCGGCTTAGTTCTCCACAGTTGTTGGGCGGTTAGAGTTCCCAGGTATATGAGACTCCGGCTGAAAAGGGCCCATTTCTTCTGGATTAAGCGTACCTTCTTGTAGGTTCTGGAAGTGCTCCTCTAAAGTGGTACCTATGACAATATATCATCCAGGTACGCAAAGGCATACGGTTCCATATCCGGCCCGATAACACTATCTAAGGCTCTTTGGAAAGTCGCTGGAGCCGAATGCAAGCTAAAGGGCATCAGTTTCCAATGAAAGAATCTACGGCCAGGAACTGTAGAAGTGGTATATTCGCGGCTGCCTGCTGACATGGGTATCTGCCAATACCCACTATTCAGATAGAGAGAGGATATATATCGAGCATTGCGGAGGCTTTCGAGTAAGTTGGTAAAGGATATGCGTCTGGGATTGACCGTGCGTTCTATTGTCGAAAATCGACTCGCATGTTTCCTGTCTTCATTCCTACCAGAACAATATTAGCACGATGTGGACATTTAGAAGGTTTGAAACATCCATGATTTTTTGCATGACGCGCTTTTTGGGATAATAGCGCTATTTTATAGGCCTTTCATATCTCGGTGGTATCCGGTGTTAATGCGTTTCCGCCTCCCATTTGAGGCGCCGTTCTCAATTGCTCGTGTACTAATTCGACGGATCAATCAGGTTCGGCTTTGATGATCGCTGCTACGTTACTTACTAGCTGTGGTAAATGTTGAATCCCTGAGCTGGGCTGAGTGTGGTTTGTTTTGTGAGTTCTTTTGGTAGTCGGCGAAGCTGGTTGTTGCGGATGGCCGCGGCGTCTGCGATTGGTATAAAAATGTTGTTCCTGGTTGTGTCTGGTGTTGGTTTCTGCGTCTGGAGCTACTCTTAGGATGGGCAAGTGGACGGGTCCATGGCCGTGGCGGATGCCGACGATTGTCGCATGTTGTCGAGCGTAGGGTACCTGGTCAGAAGCGTGTTCGTACTGTGTTCGTACTGGCGACTGGCAAAGCATGTGGCTGCAATCTGATAGCTTTTGTTGAATCGTTCGTGTAATTCTGGGGTGTTCGGGGTGCGTTGTGTTTTCTGTTGGAGTTAGTTTTGCAAGTTCACTTGTACCCTTCGGCGAAGTGGTGACCAATTCTGTGCTAGCGCTGAACTGTAGTAGTATCGAGTTTTAAGCTATATACTCCGGGCGTTGTTTTATATTCTCTGAAAGTTGGATGAGCGGCATTGGATTGGACTGCGGCAATTCCTGTGATGACACATGTGCGGCTAGCTGGAGGCGAAGACGAGCGGATCCACACTGTAAAGTGGCATTGATACTGCCCAGGAAATCCATCCCATGGATGATCTTGTCTAAAAAGATATTCAATGCAAACATGGGGATATAGGCTTCTCGGTCATCAAGGTCCGTTTCCCGAGGCTTGGGCACGGCTACAATGCCTGGTGCGTATTCCTCGGCGCATACAATCCCAACAAAATAACACTCGAAGATTTCGACAATCTCTTGGTAATTGGCCAGACTCACCACAATTTCAGCAATTTCGTCGTACTTCTATTGGTGACTCAGACGCTGAGACCATCTGGTTGTTGGTTTGGGCTGGGACGAGTGCACCAGTGCTTACGATTGCTGGGTTTTTGTTCACTTGGGCTGTCGATGTCCTTGTAGTTGTACTTGCTGAGCAGGATTGCTGGGTTCCAAGAATGCGAGTTCTGCCTTGTGATCAGTTGGGCGTGACGTTGAGTATCACCGTCACGGGCAGTTTCGCAGTTGACCACCAGGACCGTTAACTGGGCCAGAGTGGAAAAATAGTGTCAACAGAAAAACAGGTGATATTCCGGCAAAAGATTTTCACACACCCGGCAGAGCTGCGGTGCTTCGTTATATCTCGATCGACGCATCATTAGTCGTAGATCAATCATATAATAAACGACTCTTTTGGCTTCTGGTATCTGACTCGTATTTCATCCTCTAGCCTTTGAAAATATCTTGGGGGATTGAAGAAGTCCAGAAATTTTCTCTTGAAAGCCTTCCAAGTTTCTCCTTATTGTCTGCTGATCTGAAACAAATCCCCTGCTCATCCTGTCAAAAGGGATGACACCGCTTGGGGCAAGAATCACCTAAAAATTTGGTATGCATTGGCTTTTTCGACTTGTCGAATCGGGTCCCAGCTTCCATCGTAGAATACGGCCCATTAATGAAATTTATCCGCGAGACATAAGTTCTTCGGGCAAACTGCAGGCTGTTTCCGGCTTAAATAGTGTTCCAAACCCATTTTCGTCCCATCCGAAGCTCTTCTATGGTGACCGTTTCTTGAAATCCAAAAACTTTGACCAAGCATTGTAATTCTTGCTTACTGCGATACGAAATTCAAGGGAATCCCATTTTGATCACTGATTGATCCTGATCACTGACTCCAGAGTATGACTACACTTTTACACTTTTACACTTTGTATAGTTACTTCAAGGATTAGGCAGGGTTTGTTGTCTTTAATTTGATCGAGGATGCCTAAGGACGGATACGCGGCAATCGGAACAATGTGCTGCACGTTCAAGTGGACCCACGATACCAAGCCACGTGGCTTGTTACGCGCGAAGCCCAGGCTAGAAGCTCCCACCTCCCGCCCAACCAACCGAGGAGCGCAGCCACATAACGAGCGACACGAATCCAATCGCGAAGACGGAAAAAAAACGCGGACACGCTCGCTCACTTTCAGTGAAAGGAAAAACTACAAGCCATGAACAACTTAATTTATCTACTAGCTAGATGCGTTCGTATAGATGTTTTGCTTGAGTTAAGGGAGTTATTAATACAGATAAAGTTAAAGAGATTATTTTAGTTACAACAAAAGATGAAAAGGTTCAAGCAGGAGATAGATTAAATTATCCAAATCCTTCGACCATCGCTTGATAAAACCCAGAGCATCCACAGCCTTATTGACGGTAATTGAAATGTGTAAATAGAATTTTAATTTAGGGTCTAAAGAACAAACAAGTCATCAATTGGGTCGATCCGATCAATTGGCATATCGTTAAGAAGGTACGATGGCTGAAGCAATGTGCTATCACAAATGACATAAGTTTGCTTTTAGAACAGTTGAGATTTAGTAAGTTGACCTGACACCTTAATTGGGAAGAATCAAGGTCATCTTGCAGAGTAAAGTGGGAGGAAGAGTCGTTGAAGGACACAAAAAGTTGAACGTCGCGGCCTACAGAAGATCACGAGAGTGGTATAGAGCCTGAAGCAAATCGTTGATAAATAAGGTGAAGAGCAGTGGGCCGAGGTGGCTACCCTGCGGTACCCCTGATGTAACCGTAAGGGGCTTAGAGTAAGAGTTATTAAAAAGAACTTTCTGAGTTCTGAAATTAAGGTAGTCAGAGATTCACTTAAGAAGATGGGATGGGAAGCCAAGGAGATCTAACTTAGGAATAAGTAAACAGTGGCTTAACAAGTCAAATACTTTGCTGAAGTCAGTGTAAATGACGTCAGTTTTCATTTTATTCTTAAGTCCTTGTATGACTAAAGAAATAAGTGGTGGTAGACCTGCGCTTCATAAAACAAAGCTGAGCAGATGAAATTATAGAACCACAAGAGTCTTGTAACTGTGAAGTTAATATTTTTTCAAAAAGCTTAGGAATAGCAGACAGTTTTGATATGCCTCTGTAGCTTTGGGCATCAGTCTTATACCCCATTTTATGGAGAGGAATAATAAACGACTTCTTCCAGAGAGAAGGGAAAGACGAAGAGTTCAAAGACAGATCAAAAAGCTTCCAAATCAGCTTACAAAGCGCATCAGCACAGAATATGAGAATACAGCCCATAACACCACCAGGACCAGGAAAAAAGTAAGGCTTAATAGACTTAAGTTCATTAAGCAATAAGCTTTTAGTGAGTGGGACGGTTGAGACCATTGTATAGGCGTATCTATTGATTGTACAATTGGCCAAGGACAAAGCGGATGCTGGTAGCCAAGGACTATGCGTGATTTTTAATCAAAGCGATTCACCATGGTACGTGTGTATATATCGAGGTCCCGATAAGGACTAAGTGTGCGCGACGAGAGCAGTCAAGGATTAGGTTCGTATATAAAACTTGGTTAACTACAGGGATCCAAATGCGAGTCCTTGTACGCGTTGAACGTTTAGATGAAGGCTCTTTTTTGCGTTGTATGCAAAGATGACTGTTCACTTTGAATGACGGATTCTGACTGCCCCCAGTGATCGGTGATGCCTTATATTATATCTGCCGGGTTATAAGTTCTGTGGCCGGAAACAATCGGCTGAAAGCGGAGCTTTTTCGTCGTGCTGGTGACGTTGCGTAGTGATCGAGTCTCCCTCAACTATGAGAAGAGACAACTTTCCGGCTTGTTCTGGCTCGGGTACTGTTGGGGCTTAAGATTAGCCTAAGGGCTGATGTTGGGAAGCAATAGTTGTACCTATGTGCGGGGTATCTTTTCATCTTTCTTGTTCGCTCATATGTTTTTGCTGCTGGTGTTACTATGCGAATATGTGTGGCTTGTGGTCAATAGTTGAGTGTGAGCAAATGTTGATTTTCTGATGGTGTTGTTGCTAAGTGAGTTGCTTGTGCTTGTGGGGAGGTTTCGTGTTTTTTGCTTAGCGGCTAACTTTGTACAGTGGTGTTTCCTCTTGAACGTTTATGCATATCGATTTGGCTGATAGATCCCGTGGGCTGCTCTTGGTTCACGATTTGGTTAGCTCTGTGTCAAAAAATAAACTCGGGTAGCACGTGATCGAGGCGCAGGCCTCTTATCTTAGATCTTGGCTTTGTTTTTGCGGTCGTGATCTGGTAGGCTTCACGGTCAGTGAACAATTGTTCTGACGCCTGCTCATCGTATTGCTCTCCTCCTGTTACTCTTTTTCAATGTATATCGATATATTGAGTTTTCGATATACAGTGAATTCGCTTAGCTGCCCGCAGTTTTGAAACGGGCAGCTAAGAAAATTTATTTTTATTCTACTAAAAAAGAAAAGAAAAGAAAAAAAGGAAAAGTTGCAGAAAGAAGAAACGTCGTTTTATTTTTATCATTCTAACCAAAACACTAAGCACTTTTATTTAACAGACAACTAAATTAAAGATTCGGTTTTCTATTACTTAGTAAAGTGCTTAACATAACATAAGGATATGGAAACGACTACGTTTATGTTATGAAAAGGAGTGTAAGGATTATTATTGACAGGATTTTATTAGAAATGTTCATTTTTCTGTTAAATTGCAAGCGTTACATTTTTACATAACACATATCAAAAAGGTATCAGTGTTATTTGCATTACAGCTAAACTATTTTCAAAATTTGGAATATTTTATGAAAATCACTACCAAAATACTTGGTGGAAAAGATTATTTGACTAAGAAAGAGAAAGGATTGCCCATGTTACAGTCCTTTTCATAATGTTAAGCAATATCCAAATTTACTGTTCGAACGCGATGTGTAATCATTTATTTCTCAAATGGTATTATACCAATTATTTCGAATAGAAGATATCTGAGCGAAAAATAGACGAGGTGAATCTTACCTTACAGCTAGAGCTAGCTAATTCCTCTTAACACTCGCCTAAGGAATTTCTATAAGTTAACCGATAACATAACAAATTTTCCAGAATGTTGTTTAATATTAACCGCTATTCGATTGTGTACATTTTAATTAGGTTGGAAGAAATTTACTGAAATGTGTACACTTTAACGGCGTCAGAGTCACATTTATCATCTGTTGTTCACAAAAAGCTTTTTTTTCGTGGTCTATGATCATTGATCAGTGATCAGTATGCTTATTGTCCAATCACTTTAAATGAATGGTGAAAACGAACTATTATTGTTCATTAGTCTTTTAGTCGGAATATAGACTGTAGCATTCTTACTTGTATTTATATTAATAGATATCATATTTTTTTTACGATGCCTTCTTTCACTTACATTTTTTTCTATGTGTAAGTTATTTAATTCTGTAATCCAGTGGCCGTGATGTCCCCACGTGGCTCCTGATGGTGTGTTATGGTTATGATGATTATGGTGGGAGACTTGACTTCGACCCCTTTGTTGATTACTGCCCTTGTGGTACAGTAATACGATTCGATAAGAGATAAGAGAGAGATAACGGCAGTGTGCCGGAGTGCAATTTCAAGCGACTTACGTCTACTTTATTCAAATTCAAACTAAAGCTAAAGACAAAGGCAAAACATAATTCTACTCGGTAAAGACAATGCATCGCGCCCACGAACCACAGTCGGCATGCCGACTCAGCATTCTAAGCGCCGAAGCACTCCAGCAAAGAAGTGTCATACGATCGCTGCTGATTGTTGCTAGTACAGAGCACTGCACCCACATTTTGGCGTGTCAGCATTGTTCATGTAGTGTTACTTAGCTGCTATGGAATTTATGTGTTAACTGCCCCCCCTCAAGTTTATGACCGTCCTCGGTCATGTTAAAGTTGTCGATCACACTTTGAATTTTTATTGATGCTCGTCTCTTCCTTATTGCCTGGACAAGGATGAGTGAGGCAATGAGGCCCACATTTAGTATTGCTTCAACAGCGAACCATAATTTGGGCGATCCAGCATTATCGATGTCTTCCTTCACCTCTTGGATGGAGCGTAAGTTTTCGTTGCTCATTCGGTGTAATAATGGAATACTCGGCGTCGAGTCATGACCGATGACCCTTAGAAGTGGAGACCTTACGATGCCAGGAATTTTATTCATTGGTTTTTGCACGTTTACAAATTCGGTTCCGTTGGCGATAGCTACTCGTTCAAACGTTACTAAGTGGGTTCCTTTTGCGATTACTTCTGGGCTATCATCTGTGCGAATGCGGGCAGTCGCCTCGTTGATGATGATAACGCCATGATCGACGGGCATTATTTCCTTTAGGTGACTGGGTTGAGTATGACATTGGGCCATGCTTCCCGAGTTGAGTAATGTCGCACAGGACTCGCGTCGAGATCGTTCGCAAAAGCTGTTGTGTGTGGTCTGAATGCACTCAGTGACCGCGAAGGTGTCCTTTCGCATTCGGTCAGTGAGTTCTCGTCGAGACGTAGTATAGTGTGCTTGTGAGACACGGGATAGATGGTGATTTTCTTGCATCTGGCTTCGACTCTTGGGAAGGCTATTAGTATGTGAATTATATCATCGGACTGAAGGACCCTAATCTTTGAGGCTTCTATTAAACTAACTATTGGAGTGTCCTGCTTGACAAGTGAATTCAAATCTGCGTGATTTAATATTGTAGGATTTACTATACCAGATTTTGCCAAGGTTATTGTGAGGATTAAATTTTGAATTTCGATGGTTAGCATTCTGTTTCTAGCCAAGAGCGTCTCATACAAGTGTGGAGTGTCGGTTAATTTATTTTGTTGAGTTTTCATTATTTGGTTTATGGTATCAGTTAGTTTGTTTATCTGCTTCTGTGTCTCAGAATTTATGGCTTTTTGTCTGGAATTTGATACGATTAACAGTGCTTCTGTTACCCTGATTTTTAAGAAATCAGAGGCATCTGGGGTACCTGCCACTACCTTTAGGGCTGTGCCTAGGAAGTCTAAACTCCTCGCCATTCTATGGTGTATCTTAAGGACGGACAGCAGTGTTTTTAAATGGACGGAATCAACATCAAGCAGTTCGCGCATATGTGATTGTGGGAATAAATCGGACAATTTTTCTGTCTCTTCTATTATGTTGACGAATTCAGAAAGGTTACTAGTGTGCCTTAAGTAGTCACGGTGTTCGAACACCAATACTTCACCGTCTATTACTGGGATGTAGTTGGCATGCGAGAAATCGGTGATCCGACCATTTGCTATTGCAAGGATGATAAGCGCTACGAAGGTGAACCTGTAATTTGGATTGAGTGGTGAAATTATGGTGCTTTGTCTTGGAGAACTTATTTCCTAACTAAATATAAGGTAAAACTAGTTTAGGTTGTCCTTGTGGACCACCCTCCCCTTAATTAAGACAGACGTTCCTAGGTCTGCTTGTATTTCCTGTCTGGTGCAGAGAGGGGTTAGCTTGTTTCCTAACCTCTTGTTGTTTTTGAGGAATACTTCCTCTCCTACCTCAAATACGCGGTTTTGCCTGTTTGCGTTACACCTTTCTATGGTGTTTCGTTGGGCTTTTGCCAGTTTGGAAGTAATACCTGAACTGCGCTTTTCGGGTCCCTCATGAAGAATTTCAACCGGTTTTTCGCAAATGACCGAATGTAGCGATTTATTGTATTCTACTGTTGCTCTCAGTATTAATTCAACTGTGTCCTCGATTTTTTTGTCAATCTTTAGGCACCTAGCGATCTCAACTAACGTACTGTGGAATCGTTCCACTTGGCCATTTGATAAACTGTGCAAAGGAGGAGCGTTTACAATATCGATGTTGTATTGGTTTTTCAACATGGATGTTATGGTCTCTGAGTTGAATGAAGGTTCATTATCGCAATATATTGTTTTAATGTTAGGAAACATATTCACAATTTGCAACAGGGGAACTTTAATGTCGACAATTGTTCTTGATATTATTGGTTGTACCAAGGCGAATTTGGAAAACTTGTCGACGCAAGTCAAAAATTGTTTTTTGTCGGTTGAGAATATGTCTATGTGCAACATTTCGCCCGTGTATTTAGGAATCGGCGTTTCGCCAAGCTGTTGTTTCTTGGGATGTCTGTCATATTTTGCTTGCGTGCAAACTTTGCAATTTGAGACTACTTCTTTGGCTAAACTGCTCATGTTCGGAAAGTAGTAGTCGCGCAAGATTTGCTTGACATTTTCTTGGGCTGCTCTGTGCGCCCTGTTGTGCTCGCTATTTATTATTTCCAACTGATCGCTTTTATCCGTTATGTCTTCTACGAGATTTTTACAAAACCGAAATTTTGTAGAAGGAAAATGAGCAATTAATTCGTGTTGGAAACTTGCTAATGTGGGGAGGTTACAGTGGATAGCGTTCACGACCTCCGTATTTACAACTTCTTTGAGAATTTCTAAAATGCTGCTCTTAGCGGTAAAGTTGATCAGATGGCGAGTTTTGTTGCGGAACAAAACCATGACGCGTTTCAATGGGAAACGTGCTTCTTCCAGAACGATCTGGTTTCTGAAGCAATTTAACGGTTTGTCTGTGGTCTCGACCGTGTAGGTCAGTGAAAGTTCGCTGTGAACGGTTGCGGCGTCTGATTGAGGTTCATTTTGTAGGGCATTGAGATTTTGTCTGGACAATGCATCTGCTACAAAATTTTCTTTGCCAGGCTTATAGCAAACTTTGGCGTTGTATTGGTCGATGTAGGCTTTCCACCTTTTTATTTTTGCATTGGTATTTTTGTCTGCTACTGCGAAAGTGAGAGGCTGGTGGTCAGTGAAAATGTTAATTTCTCTGGAGCCATATAGGTAGTTTTGCAATTTACCCAAAGCCCACACGATAGCTAGCAACTCCCTTTCGTTGGTTGCATAGTTCAGTTCTGCACCTTTTAGGGTACGAGAAATCATGGTAATTGGTCTGCCTTCTTGGGATAGGACTGCACCAATTCCGTTTGCTGAGGCATCAGTGGTTAGGTCAAAAGCTTTTTTAAAGTCTGGGTACATCAAAATTACGTCTTCTGACGCCAAGATGTTGCGCAGGCGTTGAAACGCGTTGCGCTGGGTTTCATTGAACTCGACTGCTATTTTCTTTGACCTATGCTTACTCACTGAACCATTTTCTCCTTTTAGAATGTCGCTTATTGGACGAGCTATGGATGCAAAGTCTTTTATGAAGACTCTGTAATAGCTTGCCAGACCCAGAAAAGATCTGACACTGTAGACGCTTTTGGGTTCGGGGTACTCTTGAATGGCCTTGACCTTCTTTGGGCCGGATCTGGTGCCGTCTTTGCTTACGATGAAACCAAGATACTCTACGCTTTCTTTAAAAAAGTTAGTTTTCTCTGGGCTTACCCTCATATTGGCTTCAATCAGGCACTTAAGTACCGTGTCAATGTGCCTGACATGGTCTACTTCGTTTTTTGAGAAAACTATGACATCGTCTACGTAGACGTAACAAATTTTCCCAATATGTTCCCTTAGAACGTCATCGATTGCCCTTTGGAAGATGCTGCCAGCATTCTTAAGACCAAATGGCAGTCGGCAGAATTCATATTTGCCACCGCAAACAGAGAATGAGGTTTTTTCGCGGTCATGTTCCGCAAGGTATATTTGGTGATACCCTGACTTTAGATCGAGGGTAGTGAAGTATTTAGCGTTTCCCAGGTTCGCTAGAATCATGGGAATGCTGGGCATTGGGTAACGATCAGGTATAGTCTTCTCGTTCAGTTTCCTGAAGTCGATGACTAATCTTTTGTTTGTGTTGCCATAGGCGTCTGTGCCTTTTTTGTCAACAACCCACGTTGGGCTGTTGTAGGGTGACCTTGATGGTCTGATGATGCCGTCTTTTAGTAGTTGCTTGACTTCATTGTTTATGAAGTCAGAAACGCCCATTAGACTTGGGTAACTTCTGGCATATATTAGCTCATTGTCAACCGTGCGGATTGTGGCGGTGACAGAGGTGTTAAAAGGGAGTGCTTCTTCTGTTGTTGAAAATGCCTTTTTCCTCTTAAGTATCATGTTCCTGAACTTCTTTTTGACGGAGATAGGAACTACGATGTCGTTTACATCGGTGAAATTTACATCGGTGCATTTCTGGTATTGAATTTTTTCAGAAATGCCCTGATACTCTAGTAGACTTTTTGTAAGGTTGAACTGTACCCCGGCTTGTGTTAACAAGTCGAATCCAATAATGGCATCGAACGAACTAAGTGTGTCTAATAGAAAAAAAGGGGAAGTGTGATTAAAAATGTTTATCAGACATTTCTCCTTTATTTCAGTGGACCCGTGGATTGAATTCACTGAGAAGGGTTTGGCGACCGGCAATATGGTTTTCAGCTCCTTTACGGGCTTAACATAGTTTTTTGCCGCGCCAGTATCGATTAGCATTTTTAATGTTCTCCCAGCCAACCGTCGTTCAATGAACGGTAACCGGGAGTGTTCCCTAAAAAATGGACAGGGTCGGCTTGATCGTACTCTTCCTCGCTGTCAATTGCTTCTACAGCAGCCTTTGCGGCTTTTTCGTATGCTATTCTTTGTTCTTCGGAATCCGCTTGAACAATGTTGTTAAGACGTTGCCGTCTCGGCCCTGTTCGTCGCTCTGAGGAGTTCCTCCTCTTAGGAGCGTTTGACTCGTTTGGTTGGTTCTGATTATATTCAGTACGCTGCCTGAATTTGGAAGAAGAATCTATCTCCATCGGTTGTGGAGCTTGCTCTTGGCTTTCTTTATTGGGTTGCTCCTTTGGAGCATTTTTCTTGTGTTTGTAATGAGGATTTCGATCTTGACCGTGGTCTTCCTTGTAGTTTTTATTCGGTTTACCATATGATCTGTATTTGCTGTTTTCAGCTGTTTGGGATCGTTCCTCAACAACTTTAGCATAGGAGTTTGCAAACATGCTCCTCTCTATGCTGGCTTCTGTTTCTACGGCGAGAGCTAGCGCAGAGGGCAGGTCTTTGGGTTGCGCTGGGAATACGACAGCTCTGAGTTGTTTCCTCAAGCCTGATATGAAGGTATGTAAGGCATCGGCTCTAACTTCAGCGTTAAGCAAATCAGCGCCTTCTTGTTCGTGTGACATAACAATCTTATTAGTTACCAGAGTTAGTCTCTTTTCGACTTCATCATAGTACTGCATAAGTGTCATTTCACCTTGTCTGACCATGTCTAAGTTTTGCCTCAGTAGGCGCAAGGATGTTCGGTCGGCATAGGTGCAATCTAATCTAGCCAGGATGGCGTCGAAATTTAGCACCGTGTTGTAGGAGATAAGTAAGGCTCCAGCAGGCCCTGTGACCTTGTTTCTAAGAATGGCTACTGCTTGGTAGTGTTCGCTACTGCCGTCGAAGGGCTTGAAAAGTTCATACGCATCAATTGCTGCTTGTCTCCAAGCAACATATTGGTCTTGTGCACCAGAGAATTCTGGTACGGATTTTATTACGTCGAGTTTTATGTCACATTTTACCCCAGGAACAACAGTTATTTTTTGGTAAGAGACGACCGCTGGCGTTTTCACTTGCAACCTTTGTATTTCTTGAGTTAGTGAATTTATTTGGGACTGTTGTTGTGACAGTGCCGATCTAATGGCATTGTCAATGAGAGCTTTAATTTGTGCAGCGTCCATTGTGTTGCCTACCTGACCTTCTGGACACCAACCAACTTGTTCTTCGCCTACACTATCGTCACTGTTGTACTCGGCTTTAACTTCCCTATAGGTGTTCCAGCTCATTTGTTAACCTCGACACTTGTATGAAACTTTTTCGCATTGGGCATATAATTGTCTTAGTAAAAGTAGCAATTGTTTATTTATAATAAAAACTTGCATTAACGGTATGCGATAGTTTTATTTTTAGTGAGGGTGTGCAATGGTTTTTATTTTTACTGAAAGTATGCAATTATTTTTTATTTTAATTTTGGGCAAAAGTATGCAATTGTTTTTTATTTTAATTTTGGGCAAAAGTATGCAATTGTTTTTATTTTAATTTTGGGCAAAAGTATGCAATTGTTTTTTATTTCAATTTTGGGCAAAAGTATGCAATTGTTTTTTCTTGGCAAAATATGTATTTCTTCACAACTTCAATTCTTGTGTTTTTGTTTTCTTTAATTTATTATTTGTTATTTGGGTTCACTTGACAAACTTACATGTTCTTGTATTAATGCCTATGAATTTTGGTGGGTATTAAGACGTTGGGCGCCAGTTATTTAATTCTGTAATCCAGTAGCCGTGGTGTCCCCACGTGGCTCCTGATGGTGTGTTATGGTTATGATGATTATGGTGGGAGACTTGACTTCGACCCCTTTGTTGATTACTGCCCTTGTGGTACAGTAATACGATTCGATAAGAGATAAGAGAGAGATAACGGCAGTGTGCCGGAGTGCAATTTCAAGCGACTTACGTCTACTTTATTCAAATTCAAACTAAAGCTAAAGACAAAGGCAAAACATAATTCTACTCGGTAAAGACAAAGCATCGCGCCCACGAACCACAGTCGGCATGCCGACTCAGCATTCTAAGCGCCGAAGCACTCCAGCAAAGAAGTGTCATACGATCGCTGCTGATTGTTGCTAGTGCAGAGCACTGCACCCACATTTTGGCGTGTCAGCATTGTTCATGTAGTGTTACTTAGCTGCTATGGAATTTATGTGTTAACTTGTATACGAGTATCTGATTAATTTTTTTTCATTCTTTAAGACTCTGGCAGATATTTCTTTGCTTTCTAAAACGGCAATAGGCAGTAATTCAAGCGTTGCTGTCATACATCATTCGCACGTCTGCAACGGCTACTTCCTTTAGCTTAAGACTATCAAATTTCGTCGTTCAGGTTTTAGAAGTGTTCATACAACCGGTAAGCCGATACTTGACAGAATGATCTAATGTAACATCGCAGTTTATCTGATAACGCTGCAGAACCCCTATCATCTCCATATATATTTCAATATTAATCCAATAGGAAAACACATTTTGTGTATATGCGTATATAAGTTAGAAAGTTCCAGGGGGCAACTGTATTTTAAGAATATGCATCTTAAATACGTTGCAAAACATTTGTTTTTTGTGATGATTTATCATTCAATTTAAGCCTTAATCGATGACCAAGAAAACTCTTTTTTATACATGTCATAGGTCAGCCAATATAATAAGTTGAAGAACGCAAAATATATAGAGAAGGCGATGAGGGCAATGCGATGAATCATTGAGACGCTATTGACATAACTAGTACCAGATCCTTGGATACTCTTTTTAAGGGATGCATCACACTCGCGCTGCTTTCGGAATTTTACATCCCTCTTAATACAAAGATATACCTTATGAGTATGCGTTGCATAGGTGCTGAGCGCGAGAGAGATCTCAGTAGGATATACTGAGGGTCCTGTTGATTATATAGAGGTATACATAAGGTAAAAAGACTAAGTATTTAATTGTTTTAGTCTCGATCATAAAGCTAACTACTTTCAACTCACCCTACCTTACCTGACATCGCCGTCATCTCCATAAAACGAAGAGTCAATATTGTCAATGTCTTCGTAACGGTCCATCAGGCGTGGAATCTCACCAATGCCAAGCCTTGGAAAATATTACACACCGCAAATTTAAGAAGCGTGGCAAAACAGTATGAAAAACTCATGAAGAGCAACCAGTCCAGCAACATAGCATACTTGACCTTATGCAGATCAGTGCGTGAGTCCAAACTTTGGTTGAAAGTGTAAGAACGGCTGTTACGCAAAGACAGACGCGGTCTCTGGTACCCTCACCATGTATACTAAAGGAGAAACAAGAGAAAACGACGATTAAAATGCAAGGAACAAAGACCTGTCAGAACAACAGAAAATATTTCCATTATTCTCAATGTGCCAATATGGAATCTAGATCTGTTCCTCTCACCTGCATTAGAAAGTACTCTGTATGACTTTTAAGATTGAAGGCGATGTGGAGCACCGAAAAATCGGCTTGATGATATATCGATATATATATATTAGTACATGTGATGTTCCCCTGGCTGCTATTAGTATAATGTAAACATTTCATGCCGATCTGTCCAATACTTTACTAGCCAAGAAAGAAAAGCGCGTGAATCTGTTGCAGTTGGACTATGGCGAAATGGCTTTTTAGTGCACGCCTAATCCATTAACTATACCTTGTGTATAAATTTCAGCATCCTACCTACTTCAGTTTGACATGTGCGTTGATAGTAAATCAGTCAGTAAGTCAGTCAGTCAGGACAAAGAGTTTTATATATATAGACTAGCTAACGATACCTTTCTGTATATAGAATGATATCGATATACATGTAACAAACTATCGATGTACATATATGGAAAACGCAATATATCGATATACATACACCGATACTGACATATAGATGTACAAATATATATAATTCACGATATCGATGTACATATATGGATAACCAAATTTATCGACTTACATATATTGAGAGCTCAATGTATCGATATCAATTCATCGGTAACTGCATACACCGATAACTAAACGCATCGATATACACAAATCGATCAAACAATTTATCGATGTATATTGACATATATCGATAACTCAATATGTCGATATACATGTGCCGATAACTCAATATATCTATATAAATATACCGCTAACTCAATATATCGATGTACATGGCGTATTCAGCAAATTGCTTTTATTACCAAGTCTAGTAGGCGGTGGGGGTGGCCAATCTAACGGACAAGCATATGCACGGTGTGGTCACTCTGGCAGCTGCACTCTCTGTTTTAGCCGGTGGCAAAGGGGTAAGGCACGAGCCGAAGCTCATCGTCCTGCTCACACATACATAGCTCTGTGTCACAGATTATCTGACTGGAACAGATTTCTTTGTGAATTTGTATTTATAATTTATTTATTTTATAAGAAAATAATGAATAAGACCCTTATTACTTTTATAAATTGAAATTTTCGCCTTTTTCTTTTTACATTATAAACATTCTTTACAAATTAGAAAAAGTGCGCGAATCTATCGATATTATAGATCTTGAGACCCCAAATCATTGAAGCTTGTATTGCCTACCTTCGCATGTTCCTCATTGAAAAATTAAAAGGCAATGCGCATCTGTGGTTACATGCAAATTCAACAAGGATGGTAAAGCCGTTTACGTTATGTGAACAGCTATGCATGACTTTCGGCGAAAGTATTTCCAAGGCGGACGTGCGACGCAACTTTGAGGAGCTTAAATGCAGTATCAGGAGAGATTTGCTATGTACTACGAGGATGAGGTGATGTTGGCCCAATCGGTGAATATTGACACCGAAGAACTACTGCAGCAGATCGTAGCAGGAATAGCATTGGCGTGTTTGCGTGAACAAGCGCGCAAACAATGTTTTACTGGTATGGAGCAGATGTTAAAGGCGTTCTCCAATGTGAGTCTCCCCAAGCAGAGAGTAGCAAGCGATTTCGAGAGAGCAACAACAGCGGCAGGTTCTAGTTGTGGAGTTTAACGGTGCCATAATTATAATGCGAAGCGAAGCGGACGCCAGGCTCGCGCTACAGGTGTGGCAAGTTTGGACACTTCATTGCACAATGTCCAGAATTGGACAAGAGGGCTAAAAATAATTAACATTGATTTCGTAGAAAATGTTAGATTGTCATTTTTAACGGACTATCTCATAGTATCTGGCAGCGCAATTAAGAAATGCCTTGTTAAGAAATGCTGTGTGCCTAGAAAAATTAATTTGCATCCGGAGTTTAACTCCAATTTTGGTGTAAACAACAGCCAACTGAAAGTGCTTGGCAAGGTTTTGTGCCTTGTGGTTAAAGGTACGATAAAAATAATGTTGAGTTGACAGAGTCTATGAAGAGATTTTATGCATGTGAATGTAGATGAGCAAAGTCAGAGGTCATCAAAGTATGGAAAGAATAGTAAAATAACAGCCACTAATATCCCGAGACATATAGGTGAGAGCTCTATTCAGGAGCAACGGGCACACACACAGATTGAAAGCAGCGTGCCAGAAGGAAGATGTAAAGGTGCTGGGCAACAAGCAGATGGTGTTAGGAATATAGGTAGCGTTAGGTGAAAATGGTATTATGAATACGAGTCAGTCTTTAGGTGAAACTAATATTAAGGATATAGATCAGTCGTTATGTAGAATTGATGTTGACACAAATCAGGCGATAGGTAAAGGAAGTTTTAGGAGTCAGATGAATAGTAGTAGTGATAGCGAGGGTCAAACAGATAGTTTGTAAACGGTCATGCATTATATCTATGTGGTGGACGGAGGAAAGCTCAGCGGCTGTCATACGAAATGAAGGATAAACTCCAGAAGTTGTTAGATGAGTATTTGGCAGACGGAATCAAACGCCACAGAGATTCAAAATATGCGTCGCCTATTGTGCTAGAGAAGATAAATAGGAGATTTGCCTTTCTGTATTCATTTCAGGAACCTGAACAAGGTGTTGATAAAATAAAATTATCTATTACCATTAAAAGATGAATTGTTAGACGAGCTAGTTAATAAGACGGTGTTTTTTTGACCTGAAGAATGGCTATTTATATGTATTTGTCGTAGAAGATTCAGTGATTTCGTGACACCGTTAGGGCAAAACTAATTCTTAAAAATGCTAATGGGGCAAACAAATTCGTCAGCCGTGTTGTAGAGGTTTGTGAACACAATATTTGCAGATTTAATAAGGGAGGACAATGTTATAGTTATAATATATCTGGACGACATATATACGTCGGAAGAACATTTGAATGCGTTGGAGAACGTTTTTTCGAGAGTTGTTCAAAACCAGTTGGAGTTAAGACTAGACAAGTGTGAATTTATGCAACGTATTTAGGATTTCTTATATTGAAGAAAGGCATTAAAGCAGACGATAAAGGATTTTGGTTTGTGTTCGTATTTTAGAAGGACGATACCTTAGCCGTTGTACGATATTTAAAGAAAACTAATTCATTCGAGTTTGGAGAAAAACAGCTAGAGTGTTTTTCAATGTTGAAGGCAAAATTGATGAAATCACCAGTTTTGACAATTACCACAAACTATTTGAGATGAGAAACGGAGTGGTATATAGATAGTCGAGCGATGTAGATTGTTATTCTATGTGCCAGACATTTACACAAGCCGTTCGAGTTGATACAAATAGACCACAAATGACCTCAAATGAATAGAAACCGAATTTGAATTTGGATGAAAAACAGAAAAGTTATATGGAAAAGTTATATGTCTGATCTGGATAAAACTCGAACTTAAGAAGCACCTCTTAAAAATTGCAACTCTGTAGCTTTTAAGACTTCTGAGATCATAGTGTTGAAATAGACGGACATTGTTATCCGATCCGGCATGTCATGCTGATCAAGAATATATATATACTTTATGGGGTCGGAGATGCTTCCTTCTATGCGTTACAAATATCTTGAACAAATTATAAACCAGTCCAACGCCGTAGCATACTTCTCCTTAATCAGATCAGTGCGTGAGTCCAAACTTATGGTTGATAGTGTAAGAACGGCCGACTTTGTATGTACTTCGATATATTGATTTATCGATATGTGCATATCGATATGTGCATATCCATACATTTACTTTTCGATATATGTACATCGATATCTTTCTATCTACATCAGAATATTGATATAAATATACATTGATAATGGTGTATATAGATACATTTTTTCGACGTTGCACCGCCACTTCAAAACAACTTCGAGAATACCGCAGAAACTTCTGATAGTTTGTAGAGAAAGATTGCTACAAAATACATTGCAGATCACTAGCACAACAACAAACATAGATAGCGGTGGGGTACCTAGTATATTGTTAATAAAAACATTTTTTATAAAAAAAATGTATATTGTATTTAAACATTCTTTCGAACTTGTGTAAATTTTGTATTCGTGAGTAAAAATAAACTATGGTTTTCCGATCTGCACTGTCGTTTTTGAAGCTACGCATTATTTGAATTACTCTCAAAATGAGTTCGGTTTGAAAAACACAGAGATTATTGATCTCAGTCTGCTGACTGGCTTGGAGTTGTTGGGCCTTCAATATTGACTTATTGCTGATGGATATGTAACTTTCTTACCTTTGATGTTGCACTCACTTTGACCATATAGTGCACCCACAACTAAGCACTTACAACAAACTATAGACCCTCAACTCTTCTTATTATACGAATGCTCTTCGACATTCCGTGGGTACTTTGCCTCTCTTAAAATGTTTATATGAGACAGCACCATTGGTCTTTCGATGAATGTGAAGAAACGGAAATGTGCCCACGGAATTTTAGCATTTGCTCATAATTAACATTTAAGCAAATGCTTTAAATCTTGGGCATCTTTGCTTAAAGAGCAGCTGAGGAAAAGTTGCTAATCGTTGTTGTTGTCCAAGCGTTGTGAAGAAGTGTTGCTGATTTGAACGACACTGTGTTCGAATTCTGCAGTAAGGGCAATGTCCAGAGTGATCGAGGGGGTGAAGCATAGATATCGTATTGTCTTCCTTGCCTCTACTTTGTGCGAAAAATAGGGACCGCTGTACTATGCCGTTGATTTGCGTTGGGTTTGCCCTTTGAAGTTGCAGCCCTCATGGGCCACCAAAAATGAAATGGTGTGAAATATTGTGAAATTCTCGAGTGGAAAGTAAAGCAACGCACATTGCTCTGGGGAATCTAGTCGTTTATTTTAAGACTATTAAGACTATTATAACTTAATTTACATTCTAAATTCGCATTACTTAAGATTAATAGACTATGAGGAAAAATTGAATGTTCAAGGCGGGTTTAAGCGCGGCCAGCTGGAATAATAATGAAAACTTTGTGGATTTGGCTGATACTTATTATTTACTTTTCTATTTGTAATATAATTTTTTCTTACGCTGCTTCCTAGAGCTTAAATCTTTGTTTATGTATATACATATGTTTATATAGATATGTATATGTAGAGTCTTGAAGACTCTAACTGATATTTCTTTGCTTTCTAAAGTGGAAAAGTCATTTTAGCTTTCCACTCATACAGCATTCGCGCGTCTGCAATGGCTAATCCCTTTAGCTTAAGACTTAAGGCAACCGGTAAGCCGATGCTAAGAACCATCTGGTGTAAGAGCGCTGTTTATCTGATAACGCTGCAAAACCCTATCATTTTTATAGATATGCCATTATTAACCAATTAGGAAAACACATTTAGCCTATATGCGTATATAATTTATGAAGTTCTAGGGGACAACTGTATTTCAATAATATGCATGTTCTACACAATTTGCTTATATGCGTATATAATTTATGAAGTTCTAGGGGACAACAGTATTTCAATAATATGCATGTTCTATACATTGCGAATCATTAGTATTTTTTATAATTTAACATTCAATTTAATAATGACCAAGACCTCTTTTTAACGGATGCATCACGCTCGCGTTGCTTTCGGCATTTTACATCGCCCTTAATATAAGGCCATTACCTTATGAGTACGCGCTTCATAGTTGCTGAGACCGAAAGAGATCTCCGTAGGATATACTGAAGAACCTGTTGATTATATAGACGTATATAAGTTAACAAGAGTTAACTAAATAAGCCACTGGATGGGGCGAACACTGCATTATTGTCAAATAAGCAGCTTCGTCTTCCGAGAGATGCCGATCGCACTTTTGCGGGGTAGTGACGGGCGTCGTTGCCGACAGCGTATAGCTTATCTTTAGGAAGTTTAAGTTTAGTCTTTATTGGTTCGTCGAAAGGCAGAGGAGCATGTAAGTGAAACTTTTCTTCAAATATCGCCCAAATATAATTCAAAAAAAAAAAAAAAAAAAACCCCAAAAATAGAATAGAGTAGTAAACAAAACCAAGCAAATACAACGTTTCATATACAGAAACACTCGGGCGTCTATATTTCTCAGATCTATATTTTTTTTCTACCTGCCTTATTTGTTGCGACAAGCGTGAGTAGGAAGCATAACACCACACTACGAATGCATGGTTGTCGGCGGGCAAGACCAAATAAATCTCTGTGCTTGAGGGAACTTGAATTTGACTCTCAAATAAAATAACAGATAACAGCGGCTCGGCGTAGCTGGGGCTGACCGACGACAAAGACAAACGAAACGTGGGGGACGACTGAGAAATAATTTGCATATGCCCATTCACACCAACATCAACGACTTAGTAGAATTGCTCAACGAACTCAGTTTAGACTCTGAAATTGAACCCGAGGGAAGAGTAGGAAGTCTATTATAGCTGCGGCGGTCATCTCTGCATTGGCATCCCAAAAAGCTGACTTTGAGGAGCGTTTGCGAGTGGTAACTGACCAGCTGCAGGCTGCTAGAGTTTAGGCCCCCGACGCCAAGGACTACGAGCCAATTACCTTAAATCGAGAGATACCTTGCGATGAGACTCTGGATGCGGTAAAAACGTTGCCGGAGTTCCATGTGGCCCATGGAGCAATACGTCTCCTGGCACCAGGCAGCAAAAGCTGCCTATAAGCTATACGAGGGATTTGTAGGCAGTACAAAGCATTACCAAGCGGTCCTCATAATCAGAAATAAGATTAGAGGCTCCGCTGGCTCGCTCTTGTCGTCGTTCAACACAGTGCTGAATTTTGAGGCAATCATCAATCGCCTCGATTTCACATATTCTGACAAACGTCCACTGCACTTGCTAGAACAAGAGCTTTCCACGCTCCGGCAGGGTGGCATGTCCATCACACAGTTCTATGAAGAGGTTGAGAAGAAACTCATCCTTCTCACAAACAAAACGATCATGTCACAAGACGCCGCTCAAGCGCAATTTATTAATGAAAAGTATAGGGCCGACGCACTCCGTATCTTCATTTCAGGTCTAAGAAGAGGCGTCACAGACATACTGTTTGCGGCGCAGCCTAAAGACTTGCCATCAGCTCTGGCAATGGCACAAGAAATTGAGGCCAACCACGATAGGCATGATTTGCGGCAAATTACGCAAGGGCATTAGAAAATAAGGGCCAGAACCGAACCAGATAGAGACAGGGGGGCAGAACGAGCCCGACCACTATAGAAGGCAATCAAAAAACCCATTTTACACGAGCAATCAGGGCAATCACCAAATAGATGGCCACCGTTGCCAAGATAAGGTGGAGGTGATGGATGTTGACCCATCCTCTTCTAAGTTCCGTCAGCCAACTAACTTTCAAAAACGGTAGGGATCCAATTTGGCTATGACAAGCTTTACTAACGGGCACCAACAAGGTGCGTTCAAGAGGCCGGCCAGTTCCCAGAGACTCTCCGACCAGCGCAGACAGAGGGTTAATCACCTCGCTCAGGAGGATCCGGACCAGTACGAACAACGGTACGAATAGTTAGCATCGGAGACAGCGGCGGAGATCGATGAGGAAGATAATGCGGGATACGACAGTGATACTGTCAATTTTTCGAGAGGAGAGTCCCTGCTCCCGTTCGTTAAGAGAATAGTATCGGGGAGAACACTAAACATTTTAATAGATACTGGGGCCGCGAAAAACTACATCAAACCGCTAAAGGAACTTAAGGGAATTGTCCCTGTAGAAGCCCCACTCATTGTAAAATTGTAAAATCTCTTCACGACCCTAACAAGGTACGGAAAAAATGTTTCCTTACCATATTCGGCATTAAAAATCCGTTTTTCATCTTGCCAGAGCTGTCAACTTTTGATGGCATCGTAGGGCTTGATACGCTGGCTGAGGCTGGCGTCAATATAAACCTGGGGACAAAGAAACTCCACTTCGGTCATGAATCTGAAAGAATCCTATTCCGCAAGTGCCCCAGCGTCAACTTCACAAAAGTGGACGACATCGAGGTTCCGCCAAGTGTAAAGAATGAGTTTCTCAGAATGATGTATAACCGTATAAAGGCATTTGCAGATCCAACTGAAATGCTGCCCTTTAATATGGCGGTAGTACCCACAATTAGGACCAAAGATGAGGAGCCGATCCTCTCAAAAATGTACCCTTTCCCTGTAGGAGCTACCGATTTCGGCAATGACGAAGTGAAAGAGCAATTGCGGAACAAAATCATTCGGCCGTCCAGGTCTCCGTACAATAATCCCATATGGGTCTTCGGAAAAAAAGGCACCGACGATTTGGGTTCAAGCAAGGAACGGCTAGTCATACCGGTGGTGTCAACCGAGGGCACAAGAACAAGCCCCGATTAGGTCAAGGCCATTCAGGAATTCAGACAGCCCTCCACCCTGTTTGCGGTAAGATCCTTCTTGGGTCTTGCCAGCTACTACAGGTGCTTCATAAAAAACTTCGCTCAGATAGCAAGGCCTATTTCCAGCATTTTGAAAGGAGAGAATGGTAAAGTCAGCAAACAGCGCTCGAAAGCAATTCCCATACAGTTTGACGATGTACAAAAGCAGGCCTTTGATAAACTTAGGAATATTTTGGCGTCGGAAGACGTTATTCTCGACTACCCAGACTTCAACCAACCGTTCTACCTAACCACGGATGCTTCATCCAGCGGCATCGGGGCGGTGTTGTCGCAGGGTAATAGACCCATAACCATGATTTCTAGGACTCTGAAGGACAGAGAGCTAAACTATCCGACCAATGAGAGAGAACTACTGGCCATAATTTGGGCCCTAGATACGCTTCGTTACTACCTATATGGGAAGAGTGACATTAACATCTACACAGACCATCAGCCATTGATTTTCGCAGTTTCGGATCGAAACCCCAATTCCAAGATAAAACGTTGGAAAGCGAGAATTAAGGAGTGCGGCGCGAAAGTTTTATACAAACCAGGCAGGGACAATCATGTAGCGGATGCGTTGTCGAGGCAAGATATTAATGCCTTAGAGAGCCAGAGTAGATCCGACGCAGCTACGATTCATAGTGAAGCCAAAAAGCTAAGTATGACAGGCACCCTAGGAAGCAAGAACTAGGGGTGACACCGATACCGGCAGAGTTGGCGATTTGTTCACATCGACATATTCTCCACCGCAATGAAGTACTTCCTCACCGCGATTGACAAATTTTCAAAGTTTGCAATAACGCAGACAAGTCGCTTCGCGCACAATAACAGACATTAAAATACCAATTCTGCAACTGGTGAATATCTTCCCAGCTATTAAAACTATCTACTGTGACAATGAGGCAGCCTTCAATTCTGAGACCATTCGGTCCTTATTGAAAAACCAATTCAACATCGATGTAGCAAATGCCCCACCGTTGCACAGCACATCAAACGGACAAGTAGAGCGCTTCCACAGCACCTTGTTAGAAAACGCCAGGTGTTTGAAGTTGCAGCGCCAGGTGGACGACACGGTCGAGCTACTCATTCTAGCAACCATCGAATACAACTGAACCATCCACTCCGTCACAAACAAGACACCCATGGATGTGGTCCACGCAAATTGCGAGCTTGGGGAAAAGATAATGTTGAAACTGGTAGAAGCCCAACAAGAACAACTTGATAGGAACAACCCAAACAGACAAAATAGGACCTTTGATAAAGGAGGTGAGGAAATAAACTAGCTCCCCTCTGCGCTGAGCAAAGGGTAGAAGCAGATCTAGGAACCACCGTTCTTATTAAAGGGAGGGTGGTCCACAAAGACAATTTGAGGTATGTACGGAATTATGTTTAGGAAACAGGTTTTATAGCACTAAGTTCAGATACATAAGGGCAATTCATAGTATAAGTAAGAGTACCTGTATAACATAGTTAGCAAGTGGCAGTGTCTCTCATTTCTTATAGGTTATCCGTTCGATATTTCTGCATCCTAGCAATCACACCGTTGATAACTTTGACCGACTCAAAACTGACAGACTACTCACATGCAGACTATATGCCCATAATTGACGGACGGACGGTAATATGGAAGGAGACCGCCAACTTGACGGAGCATGAACAGTACGTTCAGGAGACAATAGAAATGACAGACGTATTCCCACAGACACATATGAGTTGGAGTTCATCACAGGCATGCGAGAAGTTTGAACATCCTGGGGTCAGCGCTGAAAGCCATCGCAGGGACGCCGGACTTTGATTACTTACAACAAACGGGACAAGTTAAGTACGATTTAGTTAATGCCAACAACAGACAGATAATCATAAATTTGAGAACACAAATACAGATCAACGCCCTCACCGACACCGTCAACCAGTAAACAGTAAACAGAAAGGAAGAAATCAATACTTCCCACCTTTATGAGACCCTTTTAACCAGAAACAGAATGTTGACGCTCGAATTGCAAAACCTAATGATCGCCACCATTTTGGCTAGAGTAAATATCGTAAATCCAGCTATCATCAATGATGACTTAGGGGCGATTTTGAAGAAAGGTTCCACAGCGTTACCCAACTATTGGGCGCTGCCAATGTGAGGGCACTAGCTAATAAGGAATTTATCATTTTTGTAATCGAAATACCTAGACCTAAGTTCGTTTGCAAAAAGATAACTATCTTCCCAGTCGCACACAAAGGAATAGCGATCCTGTTACCCCAGAGCATCTTAGCAGAATGCGTAAGGAGGCACCAGAGAATAGCTGCGCACAAGAGCTACACTTTGGTGCCGTGGCCCACTGCGGTACGCAGCCCAACAATCTGCCCCCGATCTTGGAGGTAGACGAAAGTACCTGACCAAAGTCACGACAAACCTTACGATCAGTCCCATACTGGCTACCGTCGTGTGCGCTGCTCTAATCTGCGTTTCTTGATGGTTGCGGAGCAGGCAGCAGATGTGAAACACCATCGCGGTTCAGAAGATGCTGAAGAGCACGGGCTTGACCGAGGACGGTCAAGTTTTGAAGTAGGGAGTAGTTAACAAGAGTTAACTAAATAAGCCACTGGATGGGGCGAACTCTGCATTATTGTCAAATAAGCAGTTTCCTCTTCCGAGAGATGCCGATCGCACTTTTGCGGGGTAGCGACGGACGGCGTTGCCCACAGCGGAGAGCTTGTATTTAGGAAGTTTAAGTTTAGTCTTTATTGGTTCGTCGAAAGGCAGAGACGCCTAATGTTCTGTCCTGGCAACATTATTTGCTCAATATTCATTTACATAAAATAAATGATTGATATAATTACACGTGTCATACTAAATAATTTCTTATATAAGGTGCAAAGATTCAATTAAATTAATCTTGATCATAATACTACAACTATCAACTTACCCTATAAATTGGACAAATATGGGCATTGCCCGTCGGAAAACCAATATTATTCAAAGTAGCCGTCAAGTTTGAGTGTGTCAGTGCAGAAATCGCTTTCAGGATTAAGAGGCTCACTGATATCACCATCGTTACACCATTCACAAAAAATGTGAAAGTATATTTATGTTGTCATGAAGCTTGCAACGTACAGAACCAAGTGTTTCCGACTAAATATTCTTGATCAGCATGACAAGGGCAATCGATATAACCATGTCGGTCAGTCCGCCCGTCCATCTACCCTTTCGTCTGTTTCAATACAAAGATGTTAGAAGTCTTAACAGCCACAAGGCTGAAATGCTTCCTTTGTCTACCCGCTCGTCAAGTTTGAGTTTTATCCAGATCGGGCAACTATATCATATAGCTCCCATATAACCGATTGTTCCAGAATAAACTTTTAATAACATAAATTTTCTGTTTTTCATCCAAATCAAACCAATTTCGGCTTGTATTCATTTGAATAAACACCACGCCCACTGTCCTGATCTAATCAAGAACGGACTATTATATCAATTGGCTCCCAAATAACCGATTGTTAAGGAATGAACCCTTAACAGCAGAACTTTTCTGTTTTTTATCCGAATTAAAACAAATTAGTCGTGTATCCCTTGTATCCACTCCACCCAGATTTGTTCTAGATCGGTTATATATATACAACGTAAACGGTATATAAGCTTCGGCAAGCTAGCTTTCCTTTCTTGTTTTTCATTGAAATGGAACCAAATTTGGGGGTTATATGTCCTAGAGGCATCTTCATCAATTGACCAAATTTGATTCGGATCAGGCTAATATATTATATAGCCCAATATAATTGACTTTTAAGGAATGAATAAAACCTTTTTTTTCATCCAAATCGAACCAAATTAAAGTTGCCTGAAGTGTATTGAAAAAATGTTATTCAGATCGGGCAACTACATCATATAGCCCACATAGAACCGGCTTATTCGAAATTAACAGAAAATGTTTGCTTATCATCCAAATTGAACCAAATTTAGTTAGAACTATATCATATACCCCTCATAGAACGGATTTTTTCAAGATGAACACAAAATGTTTGTGTTTTATCCAAACTGAACCAAATTTGTATTTATCCACATTCATAGACTAAATTTTAAATCAGATCGGACACTATATCATATAGCCCCCATATTACCGATTTTATCTGGTGTTCATTAATTTACGTTTGTTTTCCATCTAAATCTCGACTAATGCGTTCTTACTTGTTTTTTTTTATTTGTGCCAAACGCTCTCATACAAAATGTTTGTTTTCTTAAGATTTTGTCAAGAATTATTATCCGACCTTAATGAAGTTTGGCAAATCGGTAGTTTATGAGCTTATACATGTACACACACACACACACGTACAAATGCCCCACGAATTTAGTCTACATACCATAATCCATGTGCCATACCAACCTCATTCTTCTGTCAAATAAATACCGCTTTACAGAGAAGATGTGAAGATGTTAGTTTGTCAGTTTCTTTGAGATTAGTGTACTTTCAACTTCATATATCAGTTTGATCAGTATGATGCACCGGAATTTTAAATCTACACCACGCGATGGCGATTTTTCGGTGCTCCATGTAGCCTTCAATCTTAAAAGGCATACAGAGTACTTTCAAATACAGGTGAGCGGAACAGATCTAGATTCCATACTGGCAAGTTGAGAATAATAGGAATATTTTCTGTTGTTCTGACAGGTGTATGTACTTTGCATTTTAACCGTTCTTACACTTTCAACCATATGTTTGGACTCACGCACTGATCTGCCTAAGGTCAAGTATGCTATGGCATATGACTTTTTGCTTCTCACGAGTTTTTATACTCGCACTCAAGTAGAGTAAAAGAGTATATTGCATTCATGCAAACGTACGTAACAGGCAAAAAGAAGCGCTTCCGAACTTCCATTTATATATTCTTGATCAGGATCAACAGCCGAGTCGATCTAGCCATGTCCGTCTGTAAGTCTGTATGAACACCTAGAATTCGGAGACTATAAGTAATAGAGTAACTAATGTAGACTCTATTAGTATACACACAGATCAAGTTTGTTTTACAATTTTGCCACACCCCCTTCTCCCACAATTTTTGACAAACTACTTAAAACTCCGTTTATATATGTATAAGCACATACCCTTTGGTCTTCCATATTTCATTAAGATCGGATAAGAAGTGTAGACAAAATCGATAAAAAAGTTTCCCTAAAATGTATTCATATATGTATGTATATATCTATGCTATGTATTATCATTGCTATGTGTGAGAGAAAGACCGCATTCTGATTTGTTGAAAACATGTGTACGCCCATTTGCCAGAACATGCCATCAACATTGTCGCTGCGAGCCAATTTGTTTTGGTCACATGTTGCAGGATGTCTACAAGCAATTAGTAGGATGTAACAAGAAACATTTTTTGCGAAGGGCAATCTTCGGCAGAAACCATTCTCTCTTCTAGTTACGTTATGCAGTTGATGATAGTTAATAAAATTGAATTAATAGTGTATTAATTTAAAGACTTACAAATCGGGTTTGTCCACAAAAAGTGGTCTGAGTACGAGTATCTACAGTCAGAGTTGGACAATAGCGTTCTTACTTGTTTTAAGTTAGTAAGCCAAGCTGGCTTATTAAGCCTAACTGGACGCTTGATCGGAACAAAATCCTTAAAAATGGAATGAAGAATTTTGTAAGAGAAGTCTACCGCACTGTCCATATCCGTACAAGTGTATAAATATGACCAGTCGGCTTAAAGGATGACTTCGTTGATATTAACGACTAAATGAGTTTGTTCTAGCCAACATGTTAGAAGATGCACGCACTGCAGGAATAGGAATATCCATAGTAACGTGCAGTGAGGGATGAAGCTTTAAGAAGTAAACGCGGCTCAACTCTTGAGACCACTGTAAAGGAAGGGTCAGAAACAAATAGCAAATCAAGTATGCGATACAATGAGTTTGCTACGAAATTAACTTGAAATTAAGGAAATCACAATTCAAGTAGGCCGTCAATAAATTCGTGCCTTGAAGGTATCGAACCGGCTGAATCGATATCAGAGGCCAACGAGACAGTTTCAGAAAGCATTGACGCGATCGATTGAATAGCATTAGGATGATCCAAGTAAACATAAATATCGGAACGTGGAGGACTGTACGAGGCAGTGATAGACTGGAAAACATTTAAGAGATACTTTAGTACTTATAAATTAAATTTCGTTAAGAAAGATAAAACAGAATAGATTCCGACAGAAGGGCAGAATCAACATCAATGAGTACGCCACCACCCCGGCGAGAGGGACGATCAAATTTATAGGTGATATTATTATTAGGAAAAATGGCCGAGTCTAAAATATTGGATTTTAACTAAGTTTCAATAAACATCAATTAGTGTAGAGCTTAGAATTCAGACTTCTTACATTTTGGTAGGCAAGAATCATTATTTTAACACTTTGAAATATTAGCCGCTCACTGAATTGCATTCAAGACGGTTGCTTTTCTTTCGCACTCCTGTATTGCCTTTGGCAACTCAACATTAAAATAATTGAAATTAAATGCGAGCCGGCGTGGAGGGTCTCAAAGCCATCCTTTGCGTTCCTTATAAATGTACGCAACTCGTGTTCAGCTGGTCGACAGGACTCACACGTAAATTTTAATCCTTCACCGTTATTGAGATAATTAGCGGTACCGGATCGGATCTTGGCACATTTGAAATAAATGTTATTATCGCAAAACCAGCAGATCAAGTGTAGTCTACCTTGATTTTATAACAGACCGTTATTGTGAACGCAATTTCTCACGGGGAACTTTGAACACACACAACTATGAAACAGTTACAACACAAACAGATAAGCCATACTTGCAAAACACCGAGGATACGAAGGGGAGACAGACGTATGGAAATTACAATTCGAGAAAAGAGAAAAGCAACTATATTATTAATTGATATATGTATTTTGATATATTGAGTTATCGATATATGTATATCCATATATGGAGTTATTTTTATGTATGTATATTTTATGTGTTTTCGATATAAGTACATTGGTATCTTTCTATCCACAGAAGGATATAGATAGGCAAATATAAAAGTTGATATTGGTATATATCGATACATTTTATCGACGTTGCACCGCCACTCCAAAAAAAATTGTAAAATACTACAGAAACTTCTGGTGCTTTGTAAAGAAAGACAGCAACAAAAACACGTTGAAGATCACTAGCACAACAGCAAACATAGATTGAACATAGGATGCGTAGTGACGCACGCCAGGTTAGCTAGTTTATATATATAAAATGTCTGTCTGTTTGCTAGTCTGTTTGTATGTCTGGTTGTTTGTCTGTTTGTTTGTTCGTCATATCTTTGCACCTATTGGACCGATTGCAATAGGAGTGTTCAGGGCTATATATCGCTTTGGAAAATGGGCATGGCCCGCTTATATAAGCGATATGGGAAATTCGTCATATCTTTGCACACATTGGACCGATCGTCATGAAAGGTCAAGCAACATATCGGCTTGGAATAACGATACATTTTAGTTCGACATATATCTCTATATATAGGTACATCGATATATTGTGTTAACGCCATATTGAGTTATCGATAAGCGTGATAAGCCAAGTCAATCTAGCCATGTCCGTCTGTCTGTTCGGACGAATGATAATTTAAACATATCTAGAGATGAAAACTGAAAATTTAAGTGTTTTTATTTCATAGCTTTTTTGTTTTTCATTGGAATTGAACCGAATTCGGCATCTACATCAACAAACAAAATTTGATTTGGATTGGGCATCTATATAGCCCACATAGAATTGACTTTTTGGAATACATTAAAAATTTGTGTTTTTCAATAAAATTGAACCAAATTCAGCTTGTATTCATTTTAGGATGCCTTACGGCCATTGAAAAAATTTAATTCAGATCGGGCAACTACATCATATAGAACTTTTTTTGGAATTTGGTGTTCATTCATTTATGTTTTTTTTTATCCACATTTACTTTGTATCCATTTTAAGAGGCCCCAAGTCCGAATTTGTCCGAAGTTGATCAGGAGCGGTTTATATATATATAATAGCGGCTTATTAGGTGCAGGGTATTTACCTGTCAAGCAAGCTCGACTGTTGCGTGATTACTTGTTTAATATGTTACCATTGGAGTATCTTAAAATTCTATGTACGTAACAAAAAATTTATTTAGAGAGACAAATAGGGTTATCTCTCGTGTGAGTAAAAGAGAGAGCTCGAAAGAAAGCAATGAATGAACATGTAAGAGATAGCGACGCAACTGTGTCTAAGACATCCAATAAGAGGCTCCTTATTATTTAAGTGTAAGAGACAGGCTTATCTTTCTTGGGCGGAACAGATAGAGCTAGGAATAGAGTAAAGAATGAACGTGTTAGAGATGTCGGCGAAGCTGTGTATTAGATATGCACGTTTACTCGACGCATAACGATTATGCGGTACATAGATATGGACATTGAGTACTATAAATTTTTCTAGAAATTCTAGAATTGAAAGTGTCTAAAAATACAAATACTTAAGTGTAAGAGACACAATTAGGCTTATATATCGTGAGTGTAAAAGAGAGAGCTAGAAAGACATTAAATAATCAACGAGTAAGAAATGACGACGCAGCTGTGTCTTAGACATGCATTAAGAGGCACCATATAAATTTTGATCTACATATGCATATGCAGTACATTTACTGGACGCATGACGAATATGTGGTACATAGATATGGGTACATTTTTCTAGAAATTTCATTTAATTTTCTTAGGCATGCAATGAGAGGCTCCATATACATTTTGAGCTTCTAGAATACCATAGGAGTTTCTGGGTATTATGGTATGACACAGTTTTGGCTGCAATTTATAACTATATCTTAGATGCTCCTGGAGGCACAGGATAAACTTTTCTTATTTCACTCATTTTGTCAACAGTCCTATCACGATACGGAATTCTTTTGTTTTTCTATGGAACTAAACCAAATTTGGGGATTATGTGTCCTAGATGCACCTACATCAACTGAAAAATTTGATTCAGATACGGCCACTGTATCATATAAATCCCATAGAATTGATTTTTCGGAATAAATAACACATTTTTGCTTTTCATCCAAATTCAAACCAAATTCAGTTTGTATTCATTTTAGGATACCTTACGTATATTGCAAAAATTGTATTCAGATCGGGAAACAACATCATATAGCACCCATAGAACCGATTTTATCGGAATTCGGAGTTCATTCATTCATGGTTGTTTTTCATCCAAATCGAGCCAAATTTAGTTTGAATCCATTTTAAAAAGAACCAAGTCCGAATTTGGCCGAAGCTTATCACGAGCGGTGTTAATATATTTAAAATCGGCTTACAATGTTTGACATCGAACATATGAGACAGCACCATTGGTCTTTCGATGAATGTGAAGAAACGGAAATGTGCCCACGAAATTTTATCATTCGCTCTTAATTAATATTTCAGCAAGTGCTCTCAATCTTGGGCATAGTTTTCGGTTGGATTGGTGAGTCAAAAGACTGTTGCTCTTAAGTTGCTAATCGTTTTGTCAAGCGTTGTGAAGAAGTGTTGCTGATTTGAGCGACGCTGTGTTTGTATGATGAAGTGACGCCAATTTAGAGAGACATTGTACGATTTTAAATAATTTATTAATAATACGAATTAAACGTTGTTCCCCTTATGGGCCACCAAAATCGAGTTGGCGTTAAGACACAATTAAGACTATTGTAATTTTATTTACATTCTCAATTCACATTACTTAAACTTTTAAATTACTTAACATTAATAGACTATGGGGGAAAATTTAATGTTCAAGGCGGGCTTAAGCCCCGGCAAACTGCAACTGCTTTTGTGTGATGTGTGTTGTTGTCGAAAAGCGAACGAAGATTCTTGTTACTGACCGGCTGAGAGCGATGTGTGGCTGAGCTAGCATCTGAGCTAGGCCTTTTCGATGCGTGGGCGATCTGCGTCTTTGTATAACTCTTTTAGTATAACTGCTGCATTTTCTTCAATTCCTTTTAAGCAATCAAAATGCAGCTAGTGTTTCCCAGTACAAATCTCATCTCATCATTTATAATGAAAAGTTTGTCGATTTGGCTGATACTTACTATTTGCTTTTTTATCTGCAATATCATTTTCTGTAATGTCATTTTAGCTTTCCTCTCATACAGCATTCGCGCGTCTGCAATGGCTAATCCCTTTAGCTTAAGACTTAAGACAACCGGTAAGCCGATGCTAAGAACCATCTGGTGTGGGATCGCTGTTTATCTGATAACGCTGCAAAGCCCTATCATTTTTATAGATATGCCAATATTAACCAATTAGGAAAGCACATTTTGCGTATATAATTTATGAAGTTCTAGGGGATAACTGTATTTAAATAATATGCATGTTCGATACATTGCGAATCATTGGTATTTTTTATGATTTAACATTCAATTTAAGCCTTAATTGATGACCAAGAGAACTCTTTTTAATACATGCCATAGGTCAGCCAATATAATAAGGTGAAGAACTCAAAAGATATAGGGAAGGCGATGAGGGCAATGCGATGAATCATTAAGACGCTATTGACATAACTGGCACCAGATCCTTGGATACTCTTTTTAAGGGATGCATCATGCTCGCGTTGCTTTCGGAATTTTACATCACCCTTAATACAAAGCCACACCTGATGAGTACGTGATACAACAGGAGCCTCTGTCTGAGTAGTGCGTTCCATAGTTGCTGAGCGCGAGAGAGATCTCGGTAGGATATACTGAGGGTCCTGTTGATTATATAGAAGTATATATAGGGTAAAAAAAATAAGTATTTAATTGATTTAGTCTTGATCATAAAACTACAAGTACCAACTTACCCTATAAATTGGACAGATATATGCATCGCGTCTGGGATAACCAACAGTACTTAAAGTAGCTGGCAACGGAAACTCAATCTTAAGTGCGTCAGAGTCATGGTCTGTGCAGATATCGCTTTCAGAATTAAGAGGCTCACTTATATCACCATCATTCAATTTATTTTTAATCATATTTTGAAGAGCGACACCGTGATCAACATTGTCGTCGTCAATATCGTACAACGAAGAGTCAACGTTATCAATGTCTTCCCAATCGTCCTCCAGACGCGGAATCTCACCACTACCAAGCTTTGAAAAAAATAGTGCACACCCGCAAATTCAAGAAGCGTGACAATACAGTATAAAAAACTCATGAGCAGAAACCAGTCCACCGCCGGAGCATACTTGACCTTAGGCAGATCAGTGCGTGAGTCCAAACTTATGGTTGAAAGTGTAAGAACGGCCGTTACACAAAGACCGACGCGGTCGCTGGTAGCCTCACGATGTATCCAAAATGAGACCCAAGAGAGCACGACGATTAGAATGCAAGGTACTTAGACCTGTCAGAATAACAGAAAATATTACTATTAGTCTCAACTTGCCAATATGGAATCTAGATCTGTTCAGCTCACCTGTATTAGAAAGTAGCCTGTATGCCTTTTAAGATTGAAGGCTACATGGAGCACCGAAAACTCGCCCTCGCGTCGTGTAGATTTAAAATTCCGGTGCATCATACTTATAAGATCAAATTGATTAAGTGTCATTCCCGGAACAAATGAGACAGCAGCATGATGGTTCTTCCATTGATACACAAGTTGTTGATTGAGCAACAGCCGAGTCGATCTAGCCGTGTGTGTCTTTCCGTCTGTATGAACACCTAGATCTCGGAGACAATAAGAGATAGAGTCACCGAATTTGGAATGTAGACTCCCCTAGTAGGGTGTCAGTTCAAGTTTGTCTTTTTGAAAATTCATCATATCTTTGCATCCATTAGACCTATTACAATGAAATTTGTACTGTATACTAAAATATCGATTTGGGAAAATAGGCGTTTCACCGTCATCTCATATACACGATAATAAAAACTCATCATATTCTTACACCTAATGGATTGCAATGAGATTTGTACAGTATAGTTATATCAACCACGAAAATGTCAAGAGCTATATATCCTTTTAGAAAAATAATCGTTTCATCGCCCATACTCATAGCTTTACGCTTATTAGATTGATTGCAATCAAATTTGTGCAGTATAATAATAGTGACTAGAAGAACGTCAAGGGGTATATAACAATTTGGAAAACTGGTCGATATTGAAAATGCATCACATTAGACCGATTGAAATTCAATTTGTACAAGTTAATAATATCGACTACGGGAATGTCAAGCTATATATCAATGTTCGATATTGAAAATTTGCACGTATTAGACTGATTGCCATTAAATTTGTACAGTTTAGTAATATCGACCAGGGGAATGTAAAGGACTATATATCGATTTGGGAAAATGGGAGTTACACCGGCTCCTCATATACGCGATTATACAAATTCGTCATATCTTAGCACCTATTGAACCCATATCATTGAATTTTTTTCAGTATAGTAATATCGACCACAGAAATGACAATAGCTATATATCGTTTTGGAAGAATGGGCGGTATAGAAAATACAGCTTTGAAAATATATCTTTGCACCCATTAAACCGATTGCAATGAAATTCGTACAGTATAGTTAGTTCAGCGAAGGGAATGCCGCTCATATGGGAGATAAGAAAAATTCGTCATATCTTTGCACCCGTATTACCGTTTGTCATGAAAGGACGAGCTCAATATCGCCTTGCAATATCGATATATTTAGATAACGATATGTGTATATCGATATATGTATTTTGGTGTGTTGATTTATCGATACATGTATATCGAAATCTCTCTTTCCACATAAGAATATCGATAGACGAATATATCATGATACTGATAGATATTGATACTTTTTATCGATGTTCCACCGGCACTCCTACAACACTTCTAGAATACCCCACAAACTTCTGTTAGTATATAAAGCAAGATAGAAGTAAAAATACATTGAAGACCACTGGCACAACAATAAACGGAGTCAAGCGAAGCACTCTTCTTCTCTTGGCGCCTAAGCTATTGGACATATCGGTATGAAACTTTTACAGTATACCAATAGAAGCCAGGGGAAGATCAAGGGCTACACATCGATAAAGCAAAAACCGATAAATCGATAATTATCGATATAGACAAAAGATTTAAAAATAGAAAGAGAAGAGCTATTATGTCGATTTATGCACAAGCAGATATATCAATATATGTCGTTTGAAATTTTGCATGTCGGTAGATTATGCGCTTATACATATATAAACAAACAGAGATTGGTATTAATCACTCGCTCTCTGACTTTTGCTGAAGACGGTTGCTTTTTTTTCAATCTCCCGTATTGTGATAATTTTTTGCGTTCGAGTATCAGGTTTGAAGTTGTGTCCAAGTTTTCTTTTGGTTGTGCTTAATTTCGGGTTCGGTTTAAACGCAAAACTTTACGTTCCCTTGGTAAAACTGGTTTTAATTTGTGTTATTTTTTTATTTTGCAAATTGAACCAAAGCTGAGCTATAGGCAAGAGCATACAAGTGCAGCAGTTCTAGTATTGTCTTTGCGCTGTATGTTGTTTTTGCTTTTACTTGCGTGTCTGCATGTGGGCTTGTACTATTTTTAGACTCTCTTATCTTGCTTGTTCATATTTTGTTTTTGTTTTGCATTTGCGTTGTGTCGTTTCAAATCCGTAATGTTGCTGCCAGCTACCCACCCAGTGAGCAATTTTTTTGATTGTTTATGTGTCGTCCGTTTACTGCTGCCAGCTACCCTGTGAGAAATTTTTAAAATTTTTATCATTCCTATTGTACTCTCAATTTCAATGGCTGACTGCAAAAAAAATTGCCCTTTCAAGGCTGATTCTTCCGAGCCTATGCTTTTTTGGTGGCTATGTCATAGCTCCATTCATTTCAAATGTGCGAAAATCAGTGTCCGTGTAAGCGATTATTTTACAAATAATCATGGTTTGAAATTTACATGCGAGTTGTGTCGACCTACTGAAGCCGAGTTGCGTTCGTTCTTACGGAACGCAAAGGAAGGCTTTAATGCTCTCCACTTTGGCTTTAAGCAATTAAATATGTCATTCTCGACGCTCGCAGCAAATTTCACATTCTTTAATATGGAGTCTCTTAGTGCAAGAAAGTAAATGATCTGGGTAGATCTGGTCTGAAAAAGGACTATATTGACTAGATATTCTATCTTTCGTACTCCTAGTCCGCTCGATAGTTACAGTCCCCAGCCCGTACAACGCTTGCTAAATGCGGACGCTTTAATGGGGATAGGCGCTCCGGCCATTCTGGAGAGGGTGGATGACACGAAAATTGAAGGTTCCTCCTCTGCGCAAATGTCGGAAAATGCGCCCCCTGTCCAACTTTCCAGTGTCGTGCCCTCAGTATAGTTGACTTCGTCCGACAGCAATGACCTCTCATCGGTATTCCAAAGCCGAAGATGGTCTTTATTTCTAGACTAGGGTAGATTCTACATCAGAAGATGTTTCCGCCTATGAAGGAGTTTAAAGCTGCTGCCGGACAATCCGTACCTCCTAATATAGCACAAAAGAAGTAACTTCATCTTTTTTCTTACCTTCAAAATGTTAGAAGCCTTAAATCTAAGCTCTAAACTTTACTCTGATAGCTTATCTTTTGATTTTCATATTTTAATTTTTACTGAAACTTGGTTAAAGCCCGATATCTCAGACTCTGCAATCTTTCCTAATAATTATACTGCCTATAGATTTAATCGTCCGTCCGGCCAGGATGTGGCGAATTGATCGTTGCTGATTCCGGCCTTCTGTCGGAACTAATTCTGCTTAATTTTCCTAACGTTATTGAATGAATATGTACTAAAGTGTCTCTTAAATGTTTTTGTGTCCTTATCAATGCCTCTTACATTCCTCCACGTTCAGATATTTCTGTTTATTTGGATAATCTAATCTATTCAATCGATCGGTCGTCTGTGAACTGTTAAGTTTTGTAACAAACTCATTGAATCACCAACTTGATTTGATATTCGCTTCTGACCCTTCCATATTAGTGGTCTCAAGATTCAGTCCGCTTTTGCTTCATGAAAACCCGTTTTACCCATCATTACACTTTACTATGGATATTCTTATTAATGCAATATCTGCATCATCCAACTTGTTAGCTAGAACATATTCATTTAGAAAGGCTGATTTCGCTAGCCTTAACAATGTAATTCTTCAATCAGACTTGTCATACTTGTGCAATTGTACAGATATGGACAGTACGGTAGACTTCTTTCAAACAACTTATGCCTCTCTTAAGTATCAGTCTGATCAGATATACCCTTATAGCTTACACATTTCTCATAACATCTCACCTCCCCTAGTTACTGAAAGCTTATTGCATAATGTACTTAAGTCTATTAAGCCAATCTTTTCCTGGTCCTGATGGCGTTGCGCGGTGTATTCTCAGATTCTGCGCTGATGCGCTTTGTAAGCTGATTAGGAAGCTTTTTGATCTATCTTTGAAATCTTCGTCTTTCCCTTCTCTCTGGAAGGAGTCGTTTATTATTCCTCTGCATAAAATGGGGAATAAGAATGATGTCCAAAACTACAGAGGCATATCAAAACTGTCTGCTATTCTAAGCTTTTAGAAAAATATTAACTTCACAGTTGTGGTTCTATAATTTCATCAGCTCCGCATGGGTTTATGAAGCATAGGTCTACCACCACTAATTTATTTGAATTTGCTTCTTTTGTTATACAAGAATTTAAGAATAAAATGCAAACTGACGTCATTTATACTGACTTCAGCAAAGCATTTGACTCGGTAAACCACTGTTTACTTATTCATAAGTTGGATCTTCTTAGCTTCCCATCCCATCTTCTTAAGTGGATCTCCGACTACTCTAGTATCACTGTTGTCATGCTATATCTTTACATTTATTGAAGTAAAACACGGCCAGTTCTTTTGCTTATACTTTATTTATTAAGCCAAAAAAGTCATATACTGATTTCTTAGACTAAGCTGCGCAACTTCGCTGCCAGTAAACTCCGGCAGAGACGTTAGAGCATTATGTCTTACTTTTATGCTCTCCGCTGATAGTAGCGAGAGCGCCAGGGAAAATGTTATATACATACATAATGAAGCGACCGTCGCGCTTACTAAACATGTTGACTTGGCACTTCCACTGCCCATTGCATACTTGTGCGATCATATTACTGTCACTTGAGTTATGCTTGGGAATTTGGTTTACGTTAACATTGCAGCTAAGTGCTACAGTGTGTTTGACATTAAAAGACACTGGGTACAATGTATATTCGATATGTATGTTTGCTATAGTATATTACACTACCTTAATCTCAGAACTGAGAAAACTCGCACGGTAGCCACCTCGGTCCTCTTCTCTTCGTCGATCTGCGTCAGGTTCTATTACATTCTCGTGTACTTATATACGCCGACGACGTTAAACTTTGCTTGTCCTTCAACGACTGTTCCTCCCACTTTAGGCTGCAAGATGACCTTACTAAATATTAACTGTTTTAAATGCAAAGTTAAGTCGTTTTGTCGTAGCACATTTCTTCAGACATCGTACCTTCTTAACGATATTCCCCTTGATCGGATCGACTCAGTTGATGACTTGGGTGTCCTTTTAGACCCTAAAATTCGATTAACACATTTAAATTACCCTCAATAAGGCTGTGGGTGCTCTGGGTTTTATCAATCGTAGGTCGAAGGAATTTGATGATCCTTATACAACTAAACTACTGTATACTTCTCTGGTCCGACCTATTTTGGAGTACGCATCGTGTGTTTGGTGTCCACAATACAGGAATCACCAGGAAAGCATTCAGTCTTATCTTTATACATAAGCTGATTAGTGGTGATATTGACTCGCCGTCTTTAATTAGCCAAATAAGTTTTTGTGTTCTTCGTAGAACTATTAGAAATGATGTTCCTATCTATCTTCAGCACTGTAATGTAAACTATCTCCTGCATGAACCTTTTCATTTCCATGTTCCCTGTTGTACCTACAATAATCTCTTGAACTCCCTTAACTCAAACAAAAAATGTATACTAACCATCTAGCTAGTAGATAATGTAAGTTGTTTATGGCTTGTAGTTTTTCCTTTAATTGAAAGTGAGCGACCGTGTCCGCGTTTTTTTCCCGTCTTCGCGATTGGATTCGTGTCGTAAATATACGGCTGCGCCCCTCGGCCGGTTCAGAGGGAGGTGGGAGCTTCTAGCTGTATGACATTCGAAGTAAAGCGATCAAGGGGAAGTAATATGGCAGCAGGGAGTACTGCCTGCGCACAGCTTTTGAGATAGAGAAAGCCTTCAACTCGGCCGGATGGCAGCACATCATGCGAGCTCTAAGTCAAATGGAGCCTTCAGGACTTGTTGAAGGAATAATAGAGAGCTACTTGAAGGACAGAGTATTCTTATATGAGACGGACGAAGGAGAAAAGCATCATTACATCAGCAGAGGCGTCCCACAAGTGTCGGTAATAAGGCAACTACTGTGGAACATTATGCACAGTAGACTTCTGGGTTGGCGCTAGAGAGGAAAGAGCTACAACTACGGCAGCCTAAGGGTATCACAGCGGCCAGGCGTAGATATATGATACGAAAGGCCACGGTACGGAGGTGTCAAGACCGAAGTGTGAGATCGACCAAAGAACGACGGACCTACAAGCTTATCATAACTATAAGAAAATTGCTTCATGGAAAGCATGGACAGATAACATACCAACGTAGACAATGTGTTTTTCAATTGTCCGGCGTTCACAGGTGTTCAGGCCAGAAACTTCTTTGACAGATTGTGTCAAAATAGTCCTCCGGAACACCTATATTGAAAGGAGCTATATTGCGCTTAATATTAAACCTAAACTTTTCTACCTTAATCCTCGAACTATGTAACTAGTTTTGGCCTGGACATAGGACGAAATACCTTCTGATGCAGAATCTACGCTACTCTAGAAATAAAAACCATCTTCGGATTTGGAACGCCGATAAGAGGTATAAACAGGGCAGCCACAGCAGTAGGTATAGTGCTGTCGGAAAAAGTCAACGATACTGAAGTCGCGACACTGGAAAGTTTGACAAGGTTGCAATTTTTTATCTTTTCCAGACGAAGAGTGTTCGATTTCTGTGCTATCCACATACTTAAGATTGGCCGGAGGAAATATCCCCATTAGGTCTGCATATTGTAGCCGCTGTACAGCTCAAATGTAAATTTCAAACCATGATTATTTGTAAAATAATCCCTTAAACGGGCACTGATATTAGTACACTTGTAATGAATGGTTTTACGACAAATTTAACATTATAGGCTCGGTAGAATTAGCCTTGAAAATGTATTTTTCTGTAGCAGCCTGACATTTTTTTTAAATAGATGGTTTTGTTTATTACTTTACAAAAATATATAGCTTACTGTTACTAATTTTAACAACTTATACTATAGGATATTTAATTTTCAACAACATGTATATATGTATATACTTAAACCTAGATGATAGGGTAACTGGATGGCAAAAGGGGAAGATTAAAGGGTTCTGTGGGACAGGTCGGTTGGGTGGACTCTCTTGAGCCTCCTTCTCATTCTTACTCCGTGGATACGTCTGCTTCTTAGGAGCCTTTGCGCCAGTTGGTTAGGGTGATGTGCGAGTTTGTCTAGATATGCAGAAGCTTGGCGATTGATTACATCTCCGATCCTCGGTACATGGAGTTCTTTGTGGATATCGCTGTTGCGTATGTACCATGCCGCACCAGAAATTCTGCGCAAGAATTGGGACTGCACAACACGTATTTTATTAAGGTTCGACTTAGCCGCTATGCCGTATACCTGAATACCATATCTCCAAATGGGTGCCAGAATGACTTTGTAAATGAGCGTCTTGTTGGTTAATGACAGTTTATTCCTGGCATTAAGAAGCCAAGCCAAACTGCTCGCCTTTGTCTTCAGACGCTTAACTACATCATTTATATGGCGCTGGAAGTTTAGTCGCTTGTCCAGAGTGACTCCAAGATATTTGTGAGCTTCCTTCTGCTCTAACAGTTGACCATGTAAAAATACCCCAGGAGAGGTTTGCGCTCTGAGAGTGTATGTGACTTGTACACACTTATCAGTGTTTATGGCAATATTCCATCTACAGGCCCAGTTCTCGAATTTTTTTAAATAGATCTGGATGAGATCTGTAGCGGTGAAGACGCAACTGTCTCTGGCCAGTACCGCAGTGTCATCAGCAAAGGTGGCGACAAGCAGATTGCTCTGGTCCGAGATCGGCATGTTGTCAGCTGAAGGCATATCGTGCGTATACAGGCTGTAAAGGGTTGGCCCTAACACGCTACCCTGAGGTACACCAGCTCTGACCGTCTTTGCATGAGAGGACACCCCGTCCTGAACAACTTTAAAAGATCGTTCGTGAAGAAAGCTTTTAACAATAAGATAGAGCTGTGGATTAAGTAGATCTTTAAGTTTATGCAAGAGTCCTGCATGCCACACTCTATCAAATGCCTGCTGGATATCCAGATACGCTCCGACAACATACTCCTTTCCGTGGAATCCCTCCAGAATAAAGTTTACAACTCGGTGTAGTTGCTCGGGCGTGCCGTGCCTGAGCCTAAAGCCGAACTGAAATTTTGGCATTGCCTTTTTGACCGCGCTGGTTTCAAGAATCCTTCTTAAAATGCACCTCTCCAATATTTTGCCAAATGCTGGCAGTAGGCTTATTGGACGGTACGAATCCAGCTCATCTGCTGGCTTCCCACTTTTGTGTAGCATGATAATGTTGGCCTTCTTCCAGGCGCCTGGGAAGTGTCCGAGTCGAAGAGCGGAGTTGAGAATCAATACGAGGAATAGCAAAGCTCTGCGAGGGAGCAGCTTGATAGAGCGATTATCAAACTGGTCCTCGCCTGGAGCCTTGTTGTTGCGAAGCTTTTTGATTTCCTTTTCCACTTCAGTAAGGGTGATAGGACCTACAGGGAGGGCCATCTGCAACGGAGCTTCCAGAGATTCGGTTACTAGCTGTACTCTTCTTGGCGACGATGTCTCAAACGGCTGGAATCTTTCTTCCAGATTATTCGCGAACGCTTCGGCTCTTTCCCGGGGGGATCTTGCCCAAGAGCCATCTGGATTTCGGACTAGGAATTTCGGTGAAACTTGCCTTTTGAACCTCCTCGTAAGTTTCCAGAGCGCAAACGTAGAACTTTCATCGGGAGTAGCTTTCTCCAGGAAGGCGTCTGTGGCTTCTCTTTTTAGTGTGGCTAATACCTTTTTTACCCTGTTAGAAATCCTTCTATACAGTCTATCGATCGCCGGGTCATTGGTTCTGATGAACTCGCGTCTGAGGCGCTTCTTGAGCGTTAGAAGGCCTATTGCTTCCGGAGAGAGAGTGAGGTTGCTGTGTCCGTCTCTACAGTGAGTTGCACCAGCTGGGGCAGCAATAAGAGCAGCGCTCTTAGCCCTGCTTATGAAAGTTTCGACAGCTTTGTCGATATCTTCTGGCGTGTTTATTTCCGTGTTGAGATTAAAAGCATTGTTCATCACGTCTTGGAAGAGTCTTATGTTGGCACCAGGAGAAACAAGCCTCGTTATTGGGGTAGTTCGCTGAGGCGACATTGATAAAGAAGCAACCAAGGGCAAATGATCCGATGAAAGTTCATACTCTTCTCGTACCGAGAGCAGACTGTTGGCTATACCCTTGTACATGTAGAAATCAATGCACGTGGGCGTATCCCTCCTGTTATACGGGTAGTAAGTGGGTCTGCCAGTGGCTAGCACTTGTGTTGCACTGCTGGTAAGACAGCCATGAAGCGCAGTGCCTCTAGCGTTTGTCGTCAAACTGCCCCAGAGTCGATGTTTTGCGTTGAAGTCGCCACCGACGATAAATTTGTGACCGAGCTGATCAAGTAGACTGCCAAACTCAGGGGTACTCCAAGGCAAACCTGGTGGAAGGTACGCAGCAGCCACAGCGATTTCACCTAAATTAGTTGAAATTATTACGGTTGCCAACTGTACGTGATTAGTCATGATTGGTTGTTGGTGATAGTGCACTAATCCCTGCCTGATTAGCACACATGCTCCGCCTCTAGGGCGCCCTCCAGGGTGATCTGCTCGATAACATGTGTAACCTGCCATGTTGAAGTGGGAACCATCGTGTAAGAAGGTCTCAGAGATAAGCATGATGTCGATGTCGTGCTTGATCATAAACACCTTAAGCTCATTAGTATTTGGGATAATACTACGAGCGTTCCACGTACCGAGGCGCAGCACAGTAGCCATTATTTGTGCTGCTTCTCCGGCTTGGAACCTCTGAGTTCCTTGATCTCATCCAACAGCCTAGCGATGGTTTTCTCGAGACCCGCAATGGTCTGCTGCAAGGTATTTATCATTTGTACTAGTGCGCCATCAAGAGCTGTATGATCATAATGCTGCGTTTGTTTTAGATTTGCCACACGTTGATGGAGTAGGTCAGTACCCTGAGCTTGCTGTTGTGATCTATTCCTATCATGTCTTATGCCCGGCTGCCCCAAAATTGACGCCTCTGCGTACGTCAGGCCCTGACGCACAATTGAGGTTGGGATTACCTGCTGCTTGGTAATACGCGTGGGCTGAGCGTGGCCTTCACGCATCACAGGACCAGTATTGACTCCGGACTTACGGTTTTTGAGCCGTTGGACGTATACTCTGCAGCTCTTATTAGTTGCTTCGTGGTTTCCATTACAATTGACGCACACCAGGTCATCATAAGTCTTTGCCTGGCATAGGCTAGAAGCAGTCCAGTGAGGCTTGCTGCATCTACCGCATCTGGGCTCCTTGGTGCAATAGTTCCTGGTATGGTCAAATCCAAAGCAGCGGTAACATTGGCGCATGTCAATCTTCTTTCTCGGCATCTCCACTCTAACTCTTTGCCGACCGACTTTATTGACCTTTAGAGCCTCCCGATTATTGTGGGCCTTTTTGAGATCTATAAACCAAACATTCTGGCCTGGGGCTTTGGATGGAGCAGTTTCGGAGGGGTCCTCAACCAGTGATTTTGACTTCGGATTGTACATATTCACTACAGAGTGCCCTTGAGAGGTGAATGCAGTTTTAATTTGATCGATGGGGGTGGATGCAGCCAAGTTGCATACCACCACTCTAAAAGCTCTGTCCTCAGGTAGGCAGAAGTGCGTATATTGGAGGTTTACTTCCGAAAGCTTTTTTGTGATGGCTCTGTGGGCATCAGAGTCACGAGCGTATATGCGTAAATTGCCATTACGAGCAGCCTTAAATTCGTATGAGTCAGCAGTAACCGCTGAATTGAGAAGCCTCTCCAGGGCTGGTACATCACTGATGGCCAGTACTGTGATTTGGCTAGGCTTCGGCGGTTTTTTTTCCGTTGGTACTTGAGTCTGTGTCTCTCCATCTATGTCGACTTCGTCCAGGGGAACGTCCATGTCGAGATCAACGTCTGCTTGACTAAGATCTAGATTTGCAAGAGCTTCAAAACGGTTTTTTGCATGTAACGTAGGTCTTTTATTCGCAGTTTTAGGTGCCTCAAGTGATCTTCTTTTTTTTGGCGGAACTTTCTGCCAGGGGACATCTGCCGGCTGGAACACAGGCATGTTAACGATTTTATCAGGTTGTGGTAGTGAGCGACAGGCTCCTGGTAGCTGCTGTTTCGTTGATCCAGTTAGTTGGCTTGTGCCGCTGACCACTATTGGCTGGTTGCCATATGAATAAACTCCTCCAGATGAACAAGTAGTCACGTAACATGCGGCTGAAGTTGAAGCTACCGAGAATGTAGCTGCAGATGTAGTGGGAACAATAGTGGCTTTGTGTACATAACCAGATGCAGTACGTGAGATGCCATGTGAGGCAAAATCGTCCATCAGTTGTGATCTAAATTCAGAAGGTGTTAGACCAGCCGATTCCTTCATTTTCTGATAGTCTAGCAGATTGTTCAGAACCACAGTAGGCCGAGAGTCAGGTACTTGTTTGTCATTCATAGCCAATTGTTAATATTTAATCACTCAAATAATAAAATTGGATAGTTACACTTTATGCGTGCTTTGATCTTGCTTTCGCGCACAAACAAGACAAAACAGAACAAAAACAAAAAAAACTTGCTGATAAGCAAGAATTTATTACCCCTCTTGTGCGGCTGCGTGCAGGCTGAGGGGTAATGTAATGCCCAGTGGGCAGTGTTCGTAGTTCTTGCGCGCTACTTTCTTATCTTTATTCACAAGTCTTTGCCGGCACCGTTATAACGCGGCGCCCAAACTGGTCAATATGTGCTAATTTTTAGCACAGAGCAGAGGTAACAAACGAAACTTGATTAGCTGGAACTTAGTGCAAGCGCGACACGACCGTTCACAGTGAATGCCGATAACCGATTGCCTGACATTGAAATTGAGAAAACAAAACTATTTAGCAATAGGAAGGATAAGGCTCTCACTGGGTAGCTGGTAGCAGAATAACTGAAATATCAGGACACAATAACAAGCATCACATTATAGCGATATCTAAAACACAAGCAACCACAGCAAGTAGAGAGTCTAAAAATAGCATAAGCTTAAAAGCATACCGCAAGCACAGGATTTGCTTATGATTAGAGCTCAGGTTTTATTTGCACAATAAAAAAAGAATTTGATGCAGTTTTTTTAAGTTGTTAACATTTGCGTTAAACGGAAACCGAAATTAAGAACAATAAAAGAGAACTCGCACATAATATAACAATTGATACACCAACAACCAAATTTTCAAAAAAGGGAAGATTAAAAATAAGCAGCCGTCTTAAGCGAAAGTCGGAGAGCGAGTCTAGCAA
>JBAMBM010000673.1:0-36773 GCA_037043425.1 Hirtodrosophila duncani | reverse complement strand
AACAGATAACGCTCAATATAGGATATTTCATAAGTTTATATTATAAGTTAAAGAACAGCCCTCGCAATTGCGGCGCTGCATACTTTGTATCAGCACGCTAAAGCTGCAATTGTCAGCGGCGGTAACCGGACACTTTTGTTTTGCTACAAGAGTTTCCGTTATTGCCGAAGATTTTGCTGAGTCGGCCGATCTTAGCATTATGTCGTGATGCGAGCTTTGGCTTAGCTTAAGCGAAATATGTTTTGTATTAAGAAATCAGTTCCGAATACAGCGCTCTTCCAATAAGTCGCTAAAATAAATTATCACTCCGACACTCCCGAAAGTCAAAGTCTTATCAGTATTACAGCTGCAGCCGCCAACGGCGATAAGCGCATTCCTTTGCTATGCAGATTTCGTTATCGCGCTCAACTTAACATGTTGTTATGCTTGCAAGTCGTCTTATCGTGAATTGAGCAGCTAAGAAATCTTCTTATGTTAGTTTGGTTCAAAAGTTCACGTCGCGTCTCTAACACTCGGCCGTTAAATAATTTGCTTTATTGTCTGAGCCCGAGGCCAGCAATAAGAGGTATAGTATACCTCTCAACATAATCTGCAGAAAAATTCTAGAAAACTAGAATTCTAGAATTCTAGAAAAATTACTTCTAGTGAGTATTTTATATTGCAACAGATCATATAAAAAAAAAGTTTCTGAAACACGTGAGAGTGACTGCTTTGAGAATTTGAGTTGAGTTTATCATCCAGATCGTTAATAAAATTACTTCGTGTTACTTTCTATGTGTCTAAAATTGTGCTATAACAATACATGCAGTTCTCGTGGTTCAGAGCTGCGTCGTAATTCGACCCATCTTTTGACGGCACGTTTTGTTTTTCGTGGCCACTGGCCTGCGCATGCCACAGTTCAGCCAATATAGAAACCCTCGCGAGCAGTCTAGCGATTCAGATTCCGACTGTGACATTCGCATCAGAGTCCCTGCTACAAGACTTCTTCCCGTAGTTCCCCCACCATCAGGTAAAATGGATCCAGATCAGCTTAGGGAAGTAGTAAGGACGGCTATCAGCAATGCTTTAGCCGAACAGGCCGTTGCAAACCAGCAGAGGGATCAAGCATTGACTCAAAGAATTAATGAGTTAGCTGAACAAATAACAGCAGCAAACGTTGCCACCCCACAAGTAGTAGCATATGCTGCTTTAGGAATTAGAAACGAGATTCGCTGTGACGAGCCGCTAGATGCCGTCAAGTGCTTACCTGAGTTTGCAGGAGTACAGGAATCGTATGTATCTTGGAGGCAGGCAGCATTAGCCGCTTACGAGATCTACAGACCTTATAATGGCAGTTCTCGTCATTATCAGGCTGTTATCATCATAAGAAGCAATATTCAATATTACGATGAGGTAGAGAAAAAACTCACTCTTCTTACTAACAAAGTTAACATGTCGTATGAGCCAGCTTTAGCAAAGGGCCTATGTTCCGCGACGATGCGTTGCGTGACTTCATATCGGGTCTCAAGCGCAGTCTTACAGATGTGCTCTTTGCAGCAAAGCCCAGAAATTTGCCTTCAGCGCTAGCTCTCGCGCAAGAAAGGTACGCATTTGCGGCTAATTTTGCAAGAGGTCTAGAAGACAAAGACCGCAAGCCGCATGCAAAAGTGCAGGGTACAAAGAATCCGCACTTTAGCAAGCAAACCATGGCCCCAGTGCAGACTGACCAGCGAAGCATCAGGCAGCACAATAATAATGGCGCACAAGTGCCCATGGCCTGCTAAAGCAGGCAGCTGCTTCGATTTGTCTAGTTTCAGGACAACTTAAGTGGGGTACGGAGGTCCAAAAAATCACTTTCTACACGTGCAAAAATGTAAATTTCACAAATGTAGACTGCGCAGAGGCATCCCCATTAGCTAGAAGTTTTTTTTTGAAAATGCTAAAGACCAGACAAAAGGCTTTTGCAGACCCAGACGAGGCGTTGCCGTATAACACATCAGTCGTGGCCACCATTAGGACCACAGATGAGCAGCCGATCTATGTCAAGCTTTACCCATATCCAATGGGAGCAGCTGATTTCGTTAATAAAGAAATCAAAGATCTGCTAAAAAATGATATAATTCAAAAGTCCGTCTCTCCCTACAATAACCCAATATGGGTAGTAGACAAGAAGGGCACTGATGAAGCAGGCAAAAGGAAAATGGGATTGGTAATGGACTTTCGTAAACTTAACGAAAGAACCGTGCCTGACAAATACCCTATGCCAAATATATCATTGATATTGGGGAATTTGGGGAGAGCCAAATTCTCTTCAACATAAGACCTCAAGTCTGGTTATAACCAGATCATACTCGCTGAACGCGGAGGGAAATACGAGTTCAAAAGACTCCCCTTTGGATTAAAGAATGCAGCAAGCATCTTCCAAAGAACCATCGACGACATTCTGCGAGAGCAGATTGGCAAATTTTGCTATGTTTATGTCAATTACGTAATCATCTTTTCAGAAGATGAGGAATCCCACATTAAACACGTGGATTGGGTCCTAAAAAGCTTACACGAAGCAAACATGAGGGTCTCCGTCGAAAAGTCACGTTTTTTTAAGAAAAGCGTGAACTTTCTGGGGTTCATAGTCACCAGCACTGGCGCCTCGACGGATCCTGAAAAGGTTGGGGCAATACAGGAGTATCCAGAAACGCTGTTCGATGTCAGATCATTTCTGGGCCTCGCAAGTTATTATAGATGTTTCATTAGGGACTTCGCCGCAATAGCAAGACCCATCTCGATTATCTTGAAGGGTGAGAATGAAACAGCCAGTAAACATAGGTCTAGAAATATAAAGTTTCAATTCTCTGAAGTGCAGCAAAGGGCGTTCCGAGAATGTAATGCTCAGGTACCCCGATTTTAAGAAGCCATTCCATCTAACGACCGATGCTTCGGCTCACGGCATAGGTGCAGTTTTGTCTCAAGAGGGTCGTCCTATAACAATGATTTCGAAAACATTGAAGGACAGCGAGGTTAACTATGCAACAAATGAGAGAGAGTTATTGGCCATCGTATGGTCACTTGCCTAGTTAAGGCTCTATTTGTATGGAGTGAAAGACATTAATATCTTCACTGACCATCAACCCTTGACCTTCGCAGTTTCGGAATCCAATCCAAACGCGAATATCAAAAGGTGGAAAGCGTGCATTGACGAGTCTAATGCACGTATCTTCAATAAACCTGGCAAGGACAATCTGTTTGCGGATGCCTTGTCAAGACAGCATCTCAACGCTGTAAATGAACAAGAAGTTGAGTCCTGCGCCGCAACGATCCACAGTGAAGTATCTCTCACCAACACCATTGAGACAACAGACAAACACTTGAACTGTTTTCAAAACTAAATAGTGCTAGAAGAGGCGCGTTTCCCCTTAAAACAGAGTTTTATTCTATATGGAAATAAGAAACGCTACTTGATCAGCTATACTTGCATTGAATCGCTGCTACACGAGCTCGAAGATGTAGTTTCACACAAATGCGTAAATGCTCTCCACTGTAATTTACACACGCTTGCAATGATACAAGATGCATTGGTTCGAAGATACCCGGCCACAAAGTTCTGGCACTGCAAAAATTGCGTAGTGGACGTATTTGCGATTGGAGAAAGAAGGAAAATCCTCACAGCCGAGCATAATAGGGCCCATAGGTCTGCACAGGAAAATATTAAACAGGTACTCTCCGAGTACTACTTTCCAAAGATGGCAAAAATAGCCAATGAAATAGTGCAAAATTGCAAAACATGTGTTAGGGCTAAATATGATAGATACCCCAAAAAACAAGAGCTTGGGGAGACACCGATCCCCTCATGTGTAGGAGAGATGTTACACATAGACATTTTCTCCACTGACAGGAAATTTTTTCTCACTTGCATCGACAAGTTCTCTAAGTTTGCTATTGTCCAACCGGTCCCTTCAAGAACCATTGTGGATCTGAAGCCAGCCTTAATGCAACTAATGAATTTTTTTTCAAAAAGCCAGATCTATTTACTGTGGCAATGAACCGTCATTGAATTCAGAGACCATCGTGACTATGCTTGCAAACAACTATGGGGCCAGCATTTCAAATGCACCACCATTGCATAGCATCGCGAATGGACAGGTTGAGCGCTTTCATGGCACTCTGTTAGAGCTAGCCAGATGCCTAAAGATCGATAAAGGCATAAGTGACACCGTAGAAGTCATTTTGCTGGCTACAACTGAGTACAATAAGTCGATCCATTTGGTCATCGACCAGAGACCAGTTGATGTAGTTCAGGCGCACCCAGATGAGCCCCAAGGGAAGATACAAGAAAAGATCAGAAACGCTCAGACGGCGCTCAGAGCTAGGGAAAACGCTAATCGGCAGAATAGGGTCTTTGACGTTGGTGACAGAGTTTTGGTCAAGTCCAACCGACGGCTCGGAAACAAACTCACACCTTTATGTGATGAGAAGGCCGTGGATGCAGACCTGGGGACCGGCCCCTGGGGAGGGGGTCCCGCACCGGTGCCCCTGTTTTCATTTTTTTGTTACACCTTTTTTAAGCCACTAAGAAAACTCGTATAAGTTTGAAATAGTTCAATTTATTATTAGCTGCCAGGTGGCAAACCTCTTTAAAAAGAAGAACGGAAAAGTTGCTAAAATGCCAACAATAGACAAATAGAAATAAACACTAGAGTTCAAGACCAGCTTAACAAGTTAACAGTTACTGTCCATAAAACTCTCGAGATAACCAAAAACTCACAAGTCGACACTATTTAAAACACTTATTTAAAACACTGTCTAGAAACAGAATGCTGATAGTGGAGTTGCAATATTTAGTACTTGCTATAACCTTGCGAACGCTAACATTGTTAGCCCAAACATTTTGACCCACTCAGATCAGAAATCAATTTGGCTAGAGGAACCCACCAACACCCCCATAGGAGATCTTTTGTCCGTTGCGTCCGTAAAAATTCTTCAATCCGTTAACTAGTGTTAACTAGTGTTATCATAGCCGAATGCGATGGAGAAGCCCACACACTGCAGAGTTGCGCCGCTTCACCTGGAGCCACATTTAGTCGTCTGGCATTAGAGAGTCCATGTGCCAAAGAGCTCCATGCATCCTCAACGACGGGTCCGCAAGGATTCCGGTGGACAACGGCACTGAGGTACAAGGCACGCATCTCATCACGTTCGGAGACCGAGTCGCAGTTAACGGGACTCTGTTTTACAATCACAACAACGTACGCAATAGAGTTCCGGGTATTGTCAATTCTCCCTTGCTGAACATCACTGCCAGCTAAGATGTCCTCAGCCTCCCTTACCTTCATCGTTTGAATGAACGTAATTTGGAGGTGATACAGCAATCCAAGAAAGACGTCGGAACCGATCAAGCTATCGTGTGGCATTCATCATTGGAGCCATATGCTGTGCTTTAATCCGCATTGGCCTCACTCTTTGGCGGATCATCGACGCAAAGGAGTCTGCGCAGCAGTTACGAGAAGTCGTCGCCTGGATTGGGTCGGCCGAGGACGGCCTTATACTTGAATGGGGAGTAGTTAACAGATAACGCTCAATATAGGATATTTCATAAGTTTATATTATAAGTTAAAGAACAGCCCTCGCAATTGCGGCGCTGCATACTTTGTATCAGCGCGCTATAGCTGCAATGGTCAGCGGCGGTAACCGGACACTTTTGTTTTGCTACAAGAGTTTCCGTTATTGCCGAAGATTTTGCTGAGTCGGCTTGCCGATCTTAGCATTATGTCGTGATGCGAGCTTTGGCTTAGCTTAAGCGAAATATGTTTTGTATTAAGAAATCAGTTCCGAATACAGCGCTCTTCCAATAAGTCGCTAAAATAAATTATCACTCCGACACTCCCGAAAGCGACACTCACTGCAGCCGCCAACGGCGATAAGCGCATTCCTTTGCTATGCAGATTCCGTTATCGCGCTCAACTTAACATGTTGTTATGCTTGGAAGTCGTCTTATTTTGAATTGAGCTCCTAAGAAATCTTCTTATGTTAGTTTGGTTCAAAAATGCACGTCGCGTCTATAACACTCGGCCGTTAAATAATTTGCCTTATTGTGTGAGCCCGAGGCCAGCAATAAGAGGTATAGTATACCTCTCAACATAATCTTCAGCCACAACTGGACTGGAATTATATTAATTTATTCATTTAGAAAGGCTGATTTCGCTAGTCTTACCAATGCCATTCATCGATCAGACTGGTCATACTTGTACAATTGTACAGATATGGACAGTGCGGTTGACTTCTTTTACAAAATTCTTTATTCCATTTTTAAGGATTTGGTTCCGTTCAGTAGTCCTGTTAGGCTTGATAAGCCTCCTCGGCTTACTCCACAGTTGTCTAATTTAAAAAATATCAAGTATAGACTCTTTAAGAAGTTCAAGGTCTCGGGAAGTTCCTGTGACTATTCGCGCTATATTGCTGCTCGTTCAAGGTTCACTGTCATTAGCTCCGAGTGCTATAAAGCATATTTGCATCGCTTTTCTTAGTATCCAAAACAATTTTATAATTTTGTCAATTCAAAACGAAAAAACATCTGTCCTACCTTCTTTATTGTTTTATATAAACACTAAAGCAAATACAGATCAAGGCATTGCCTTCTTGTTTTCAGAGTTCTTTCAAACAACTTATTCTGCTCTTAAGTATCGGTCTGAACTGATATACCCTTATAGCTTACACAAGTCTAATAACGTCCCACCTCCCCTCGTCCTAAAAGCTTATTGCTTAATGAACTTAAGTCTATTAAGCCTAACTTTTTTCCTGGTCCTGATGGTGTTCCGGGGTGTATTCTCAGATTCTGCGTTGATGCGATTTTGAAGCCGCTTCTGAAGCTTTTTGATCTATCTTTAAATTCTTTTAATTATTATTATATTAATTATTCCACTGCATAAAGAGGGGAATGAGTCAGATGCGCAAAACTAGAGAGGTATATCAAAACTGTCTGCTATTCCTAAGCTTTTTGAAAATATATTAACTTCACAGTTACAACACTCTTGTGGTTCTATAATTTCATTTGCTCAGCATGGGTTTGTGAAGCGTAGCTCTACCACCACTAATTTACTAGAATTTTTTTCTTTTGTAAAATGCAAACTGACGTCATTTACACTGACTTCAGCAAAGCATTTGACTCGGTAAAACACTGTTTGCTTATTCACAAGTTAGATCTCCTTGGTGTCCCATGCCTCGTCGGCCCCCTGCTCTTCACCTTATTTATAAACGACTTGCCTCAGGCTCTATCCCACTCTCGTGTATTTATGTTCGCCGACGACGTTAAACTTTGCTAGTCCTTCGACGACTTTTCTTCCCACTTCAGGCTGCAAGATGACCTTGATTCTTTACTATTGTGGTGTGAGGTCAATTTATTAAATCTCAACTGTTTTAAATGCAAAGTTATGTCGTTTGTCGTAGCATACCGCTTCAGACATCGTACCTTCCTAACGATGTGCCCCTGGATCGTATCAAAACAGTAGTTGACTTGGGTGTTCTTTTAGACATCTCTTGAAAATCGTAGAATTATGCTTAATGTTATCTTTATACATAAGGTGAATGATATGATATTGACTCGCCGTCTTTAATTAGCCAAATCAGTTTTTGTGTTCCTTGTAGAGCTACTAGAAATTATGTTCCTATCTATTTTCAGTAGTAATTTAAACTATCTCTTGCATGAACCTTTTCGTGTCCTTTGTTGTAACTAAAATAATCTATTCAACTTTAGCTCTAATAATAACTCACATAACTCATACAAAACATATATCTGAATTAACGCATCTAGCTAGTAGATAATGTAAATTGTTTATGGTTTGTTGTTTTTTATTTTCATTGCAATGAGCGAGCGAGTCCGCTTTTTTTTTTCCGTCGTCGCGATTCGTGTCGCTCGTTATGCGGCTGCGCCCCTCGACCGGTTGGGCGGGAGGTGGCAGCTTCTAGCCTGGGTTTCGCGCGTAACAAGCCACTTGAACGTGCAGCGCATTGTACGTCAACGTCCCGATTAAAAAAAAAAACCGGGTTCTTGGATATATACAGGTTGATCAGTAGTGGTGATAGTACACCTCCTTGTGGGACACACTACTTATCCGACAGAGGCCGGACTTGTCGGCAGCCAGGTAAAAGACCAACCACATCTTAAGAAATTTTGGGGGTATGAGGGCTTAGTTATTGGGGGTAGTAGGGTCATCCCTGGCTTGGGAACGGGAGCTATATTCCCCAGCTTCCACATATCCGGTATGTGCAGTATATTGGTGCATAGGCTGGCTTGTCAGGCTGTGAGATATTACTCCTACTCGTCAACTTGGTTTCCTGCAGGGCGTCAGTCATGATGTGCCTCCTGGTCATGAATTCCGTCTGCTCATTCACCTTCCTGCCAAGTCCATGGCAGTTCCTTTGTTAGAGCTTAAAGTTCTCAGGGAAATTGCTCTGGCCGGCAAGTTGGAGACTCCTGGGTTGGAGACTACGGGGCGTTTTTGCTATGGTTTGGGTCGGGCTCTGGGAAGAGGGTCCTACTGGTGGTTGGGGGAGGGAGCTAATTGGTCTCCTTTTGCAGCAGGGGCCGGTTGGGTGGTGACGGTTAGAGTTGTGAGGCGATGTGCACCGCAGATATCTGCTCTCGTCGCAGATGCAAGAGGCGATGCCCTTGTTCTGCCTGATGAATGTTTTGTTGCACATGCGACAGGCTCGGGTAAGCCAAGCAAGCGTATCTGGGGCTGTTTGAGGACTGACAGGAGGTAACTTTGTTTGGTTATGGAGGGGTGGCGGGGGAGACCAACTTGGTTACAGGGGGACACCTGTAATTGGGGCTATATAAGTTAAAGTTACCGAGACCTGAGCAGCGAAGGTGGGCCCTTTGTTGGCATTCAGGGCAGAGGATGCAGCACTCTTTTCCAGTGATCCTCCTCCGGCACACCGGACACTCGGAATCACTAGGACCTGGATTACTTTCGCCGACACCGGCCGAAGGAGTATGCTGAGCAGGCAGGCCGGTGTTGCCAGCTCAGTTAGGGGAAAAAATAGAATAGATGAAAGTAATTGGGGATAGGGGTTAGGGTACATACGGCAATTCCCGTAATCGGGGGTAGAAATCCTTAGGCGGGAGTATTCCCGCATCGATCACGGGCCGTAGACCCGACTGCTGTGAGGATCGTTGCTGCTGTTGTAATACATGTTGCTGATGCTGTGGCTGCGACACATGTTTCTGTGGTGGTCGCTAATGCTCTTCCGAAATTCTGTTGGCCATGGTCATGGCAATGTCTAGCCGCAGATAGATCTTCGGCTATTTGCGCCTGGTCTATTTTACGCTCTGCCATAGATGCCTCCATATTAACAACCCCATTATGTAACCCCGCCACTTGTGATCGAAGACCAGTCACCTTTTTTCACCATTTCATCATTTTGTATCAGCAGAGCTGCTACCATTTTTGTCAATCCTGATATCTCTGGCTTCCGCAACGCTTGTTGCTAAGCTTGAACACCTATAACTAGCCTGGGCTTCGCGCGAAACGAGCCCCGTGGCTTAGTTTCGTATATCCACTTGATCGTGCAGCGCATTGTACGTTAACGTCCAGAAATATACAACAAAAAAAGTTTTTGTGACCCGTTTTCCATCACACTGCTGCAGTCAGCTAGCGTTCACTTACTGCTGAAGCTTCTTGATTCAACTCGTTCTTGTAGGACTACGAGTTAGCTGCCTTGTGAAAATTCAAGTGCAGCTTGTGAACCTTCATGATTTGTTTTAGTAGCTATATTTTGTGCCAGTTCTGCAGTGCTTCGAACCGCTCGACGGGGCCCAGTGGATGTGCTCATGGTTGGCACGGTGGTAGCCGGCTGAGCTCGCCGTCTTTGGGGTGGTTCTTGGAGTACCTGCCATCTCCCCGCAACACAACAATAAATTTATATCGTGCCTGTAAGATCTATCTAGTAAACGTATAGAGGGGCTTTTGGTTTGCTAGGTCCACCCTGCTTGCTCGACAGTTGAATACTAAGTTTCTAATAAACCGCTATTAAATTATTAAATCAGGACTTGGGCCCTCTTAATGTGGATACATGAAAAACCAACCTTGAATGAACACCAAATTCCAGTGAAAAAATAGATATTGTATAGCTAAAACCAAAGCGAAACTGAAAATGACAGTTTGAATCAAATTAGAAAAGAAAAATAGTTGGGTGATCAAAGTTCTATATAAATTTAAAATAAAACTTTAATGTGCTAATATACAAATCGAATTTGTCGATTTACCCTAATAAAGGAATTCTGAATATCAATCTAGAATGTACCGTCATTACATATAGGTAAAGTTAGTAAGATTCCATAAATAATCTGGGACCCACTAAAGCTCATGCAAGTCAATCACACTGATGACATAGAAAATTAACAAAAGAAATTAAAGATTTGAAAGATAGTCATAGTGAGTTAAAAGACTTAAGCTTTCACCACATATCCGGTCATTCTTCTTTAAAAATAGGATTAATCATTATAATCATAATGATAGCATACATAATTAAAAAATGATATTTAAGCGACAAATGCAAATTTTAATCTATCCCGGCCCATTGCCGCCGTACTATATACTAAGATAATGACGATATAAAATGTTCATACACGTACTTGTATACACCCCACCGTTTTCCTGCCCTTGGCAATATATTCAAGAATGAAAAACGGCTGAATAAAGTTTTAAACCTATGAAATATGTTATTAACGTTTCAAACATAAAAATATAGTCCACTTAAAGCGAAGAAATGTGCTTAAATAGAAGCATAAACATATATATGCATATAAAATACAGTCCACACGAAGAAAAGATATATGCTACAAAACACAACTACATGAAAACACAAAAATAAATGAACACACAATGTAACATATGTTACGGTGTTCCTCAAGGCTCAGTACTTGGACCGTTACTGTGGAACGCGATGTACGACGGCATCTTCCGGCTGGCCTTACCGGAAGGTGCCCAGCTGAGTGGTTTCGCTGACGATGTGGCGGTGGTGAGCGTGGGCAAAGAGCTACACGAAACGGAGGATATGTGCAATCGAGTTAATAGCATACCCTTGGCCTCCAGCTTGCTCCCCAAAAAACCGAGGCAGTCTTACTAAGTAGCCGGAAGAAATTGGAGACAGCTCACGTTAGTGTGGGAGGAACGATAGTCCAGTCCAAAAGGGCAATCAAGTACCTTGGCGTAATGCTCGACACAAGGCTGAGCTTCCGAGAGCACCTGGAATATGTCGGCACAAACGCAGCAGCAACAAGCCGTGCGCTCTCACGGGTAATGCTCAGCATGAGAATCCCAAAACAATGGTGTAGGATCCTGCTGTCCAGCGTGACAAGAGCAACAACGCCATATGCGTCTCCAGTCTGGCTAAACGCGCTCCATTCGACCAGCTATAGTCGTGGCGTTTTGCCAAAGCAACGTTTGGGATCCATTCGGATCTGCAGCGCCTTCAGGACCGTATCGGACGACGCAGCCGGCCTTGCTCCCATAGAGGAGATAATGGCCACTATACAGCTATACCACTATACAGCTGAAACTACACGGGGGAGGCACTTCCCCGTCATTTAAAAATGAGACACACGAGGCAGCGAGAAGACAGACACTGCAGAGATAGCCGGAACGGTGAGATACGTCTACCAAGTGCCGGTGGACACACCGTCTCATCCCCAATCTCCAAGCCTGGACTGATAGAAAGCACGGCCAGGTTAACTACTACCTGACTCAGCTCCTTAGCGGGCAGGACTGCTTTCGTAGTTACCTGCACCGTTTTGGACACGAGCTTTCAAAGGAGTGTGCATGGTGTAGCCGAGGAGTGGTGGAAGATGCCGAACTTGTTATGTTCAATTGCCCAAAATTCTCGCCCCAGCGACGAAAACTGGAACAGGAATTGCGATGCAACATCTCGGTGGCGAACTTTATCCTGTCCATGCTGAAGAGCGCAGAGAACTGGAAGACCGCCAGCAACTTTGCCATGGACGTAATGGTCGACCTGCGGAGAGCTGAGCGCGAGCGGCGCTCTATGGATTAGGCGGAGCCGAACCTTCTGCGAAGCAATGCTTCACGGCCATACCGCAGAGGAAAAGTGGCACCTCATCCAAATATACGTAAATTCGTATCTTATAGTTTTTAGTTTTAATCGCCTAATGTACATAGTCAAACTAGAGATAATACATGAATTAAAAAAAAAATGCCTAGGTCAATAAAGACCAACTAAGGAAATATAATGCACACTTCACGCTCCATAGCAGTCAACTAAAAAACGCGCGATCATTGCGGGGGGCCACTTTCGCACCCTCATTGTCCGACAGACGTCTTGACATTGTTAAACTATTAGTAGACATAGGCGACCTTTTGTTTATGCGAACCAAATATGCGGGTCATAAGTATAAGATTTATATTACCGTATCTATCACCCACTACATTTTAAGAAGAAATAATTGCATAAAAAAGAGATGATTCTCATTCTAAGTTTTCGGGATTAGTGCACGCTTATCAGCAAGCCGCAGCAGCGCTACCCTTGCTGGTGTCGTTTTTCGTTTTCATTATGCAAGTTAACAAGGGTTAACGAAATAAGTCACTCGATGGAGCGAGCTCTGCATTATCGTAAAATAAGCAGTTTCGTCTTCCGAGAGATGCCGATCGCACTTTTGCGGGGTAGCGACGGGCGTCGTTGCCGACAGCGGAGAGCTTATCTTTAGGAAGTTTAAGTTTAGTCTTTAGTGGTTCATCGAAAGGCAGAGACGTCTAATGTTCTGTCCTGACGACATTAATTGCTCAATATTCACTTACATTAAATAAATGATTAATATAATAACGCCACAACATATTAAATCATTACTGGCGCCCAACACGATCGGACAACACCCGAGATTAATTAAATAAAATCAATTAGCGCGGAGACAACGCCCGCTAAGCGATAAGAAAAAACGAAGAGGAAAAAAGCCACACTAACAAAAGAGCGCGGAGACAACGCCGGCTCCAAGATTAAGCAGTTACAATCATAAACTGCGCTCGCGGCAGATCTAAAAATAGATCGCTGCACTCACACCACCAAGCACCCCAAAATCAATTTGCGGGGGAGCGTTCGATTGCACTAAGAAGCTCGTAGCCGCCGAGTATAAATAAAAGGCAATTATTTGACCCCAAAATTGTACACCAAAGCGGACGGCTTTGGGCAGCGGCGACGATAGAGAGGAATTAGCACCAACACAACTGGAGAGCAGCTAAAGAAGAACATCGCCAAGGGGGGATATATTAACATAGCCAATAAAAGAAGAACATGTAAGTGAAACTTTTTTTCAAATATCGCCCAAGTGTCATTAAAAAAAAACAAAAGCAAAAAAGTATAGCATAGAAAACAAAACAACATTCATATACAAAAAAAACACTCGGGCGTCTATGTTTCAAAGATCTGTATTTTCTTTCTACCTGCCTTATCTGTTGCGATAAGCGTGAGTAGGAAGCATAACACCACGAATGCATTGTTGTCGGCGGGCAAAACCAAAAGAAGTCTGTGTTTGAGGGAACTTGAATTTAACTCTCAAATAGAATAACTGATAACAGCGGCTCGGCGTAGCTGGTACTGACCGACGACAAAAACAAACGAAACGTGGGGGGACGAATAAGAGATAATTCGCATATGCCCATTCATAACAACATCAGCTACTTAGTAAAATTGCTCAACGAACTCAGCTAAGACTCTGAGATTGAAGAGTAGAAGGAATGGATGCGGCACAGATCCAAGCTATCATAGCTGCGGCGGTCAGCTCTGCACTGGCATCGCAAAAAGCTGACTTTGAGGAGCGTTTGCGAGTGGTAACTGACCAGCTGCAGGCTGCTAGAGTTCAGGCCCCAGAGGCCAAGGCCTACGAGCCAATTACCTTAAATCGAGAGATACCTTGCGATGAGACTCTGGATGCGGTAAAAACGCTGCCAGAGTTCCATGGGGCTCATGAGCAATACGTCTCCTGGCGTCAAGCAGCAAAAGCTGCCTATAAACTATACGAGGGATTTGTAGGCAGTTCAAATCATTACCAAGCGGTCCTCATAATCAGAAATAAGATTAGAGGCTCCGCTGACTCGCTCTTGTCATCGTTCAACACAGTGCTGAACTTTGAGGCAATCATCAATCGCCTCGATTTCACATATTCTGACAAACGTCCACTGCACTTGCTAGAACAAGAGCTTGCCACTCTCCGGCAAGGTGGCATGTCCATCACACAGTTCTATGAAGAGGTTGAGAAGAAACTCACCCTTCTCACAAACAAAACGATCATGTCACAAGACGCCGCTCAAGCGCAATTTATTAATGAAAAGTATAGGGCCGACGCACTCCGTGTCTTCATTTCAGGTCTAAGAAGAGGCGTCACAGACATACTGTTTGCGGCGCAGCCTAAAGACTTGCCATCAGCTCTGGCAATGGCGCAAGAAATTGAGGCCAACCACGATAGGCATGATTTTGCGGCAAATTACGCAAGGGCATTAGAAAATAAGGGCCAGAACCGGCCCAGATACAGACAGGGGGGGCAGAACGAGCCCGACCACTATAGAAGGCAATCAAAAAACCCATTTTACACGAGAAATCAGGGCAATCACCAAACAGATGGCCACCGTTGCCAAGATAAGGTGGAGATGATGGATGTTGACCCATCCTCTTCTAAGTTCCGTCAGCCAACTAACTTTCAAAAACGGCAGGGATCCAATTTGGCTATGACAAACTTTACTAACGGGCACCAACAAGGTGCGTTCAAGAGGCCGGCCAGTTCCCAGAGACTCTCCGACCAGCGCAGACAGAGGGTAAATCACCTCGCTCAGGAGGACCAGTACGAACAACGGTACGAACAGTTAGCATCGGAGACAGCGGATGAGATCGATGAGGAAAATAAAGCGCGATACGACAGTGATACTGTCAATTTTTTGAGAGGAGAGTCCCTGCTCCCGTTCGTTAAACGAACAGTATCGGGGAGAACACTAAACATTTTAATAGATACTGGGACCGCGAAAAACTACATCAAGCCGCTAAAGGAACTTCAGGGAATTGTCCCTGTAGAAGCCCCATTCATTGTAAAATCTCTACACGGCTTTAACAAGGTACGGAAAAAATGTTTCCTCACCATGTTCGGCATTAAAAGCCCGTTTTTCATCTTGCCAGAGCTGTCAACTTTTGATGGCATCGTAGGGCTTGATACGCTGGCTGCGGCTGGCGCCAATATAAACCTGCGGACAAAGACACTCCACTTCGGACATAAATCTGAAAGAATCCTATTCCGCAATTGCCCCAACGTCAACTTCACAAAAGTGGACGACATCGAGGTTCCGCCAACAGTAAAGAACGAGTTTCTCAGAATGATGTCCAACCGTATAAAGGCATTTGCAGATCCAACTGAAATGCTGCCCTTTAATACGGCGGTAATGGCCACAATTAGGACCAAGGATGAGGAGCCGATCTACTCAAAAATGTACCCTTTCCCTGTAGGGGCCACAGGTTTCGTCAATGACGAAATAAAAGAACTAATGCGGAACAAAATCATTCGGCCGTCCAGGTCTCCGTACAACAATCCCATATGGGTCGTCGGAAAAAAAGGCACCGACGAATTGGGTTCAAGCAAGAAACGGCTAGTCATAGACTTCCGCAAGCTTAACTCAAAAACCATACCAGACAAGTACCCGATGCCTTGTATCTCCATGATACTTTCAAATCTGGGGAAGGCACGTTACTTCACCACCCTTGACCTAAAGTCAGGGTACCACCAAATACCGTTAGCTGAACCCGATCGTGAAAAGACGTCATTTTCGGTAAACGGGGGTAAATATGAGTTCTGCCGTTTGCCATTTGGCCTCAGGAATGCATCTAGCATTTTTCAACGGGCCATTGATGACGTATTACGGGAGCATATCGGTAAAATATGTTATGTGTACGTTGACTACGTCATCGTATTTTCAAAGAGTGAGGCAGATCATGTCAGAGACATTGACACTGTGCTCAGCAGCCTCCACGACGCAAACATGAGGGTGTCAAAGGAGAAGTCCCAGTTCTTCAAGGGACAAGTGGAATTCCTTGGTTTTGTGGTGTCGACCGAGGGCACAAGAACAAGCCCCGATAAGGTCAAGGCCATTCAGGAATTCAGACAGCCCTCCACCCTGTTTGCGGTAAGATCCTTCTTGGGTCTTGCCAGTTACTACAGGTGCTTTATAAAAAACTTCGCTCAGATAGCAAGGCCTATTTCCAGCATTTTGAAAGGAGAGAATGGTAAAATCAGCAAACAGCGCTCGAAAGCTATTCCCATACAATTTGATGAGGTACAAAAGCAGGCCTTTGATAAACTTAGGAATATTTTGGCGTCGGAAGACGTTATTCTCGACTACCCAGACTTCAACCAACCATTCGACCTAACCACTGATGCTTCATCCAGCGGCATCGGGGCGGTGCTGTCGCAAGGTAATAGACCCATAACCATGATTTCTAGGACTCTGAAGGACAGAGAGCTAAACTATGCGACCAGTGAGAGGGAACTACTGGCCATAGTTTGGGCCCTAGATACGCTTCGTCACTACCTATATGGGAAGAGTGACATTAACATCTACACAGACCATCAGCCATTGATTTTCGCAGTTTCTGATAGAAACCCAAATTCCAAGATAAAACGGTGGAAAACGAGAATTGAGGAGTACGGCGCGAGAGTTTTATACAAACCAGGCAGCGACAATCATGTAGCGGATGCGCTGTCGAGGCAAGATATTAATGCCTTAGAGAGCCAGAAGCAGATCTAGGAACCACCGTTCTTATTAAAGGGAGGGTGGTCCACAAAGACAATTTGAAGTAGGTAAGGAATTATGTTTAGGAAACAGATTTTATAGCACTAAGTTCGGATAAATAAGGGAAATTCATAGTTAAGTAAGGGAAACTGTATAACATAGTTAGTAAGTGGCTGTGTCCCTCATTTCTTATAGGATATCAGTTCGATATTTCTGCATCCTAGCAATCATACCGTTGAGAGCTTTGACCGACTTAAAACTGACAGATTATCACAAATTCGAGAACACAAACAGAGATCAACGCCCTCACCGATACCAGTTATTAAAAGTAAACAGAAAGGAAGAAATCAATACTTCCCACCTTTATAAGATCCTTTTAACCAGAAACAGAATCTTGACGCTCGAATTGCAAAACCTAATGATCGCCACCATTTTGGCTAGAGTAAATATTGTAAATCCAGCTATCATAGATGATGACTTAGGGGCGATTATGAAGAAAGGTTCCACAGATATCAGCGTTACCCAACTATTGGGCGCTGCCAATGTGAGGGCACTTGCTAATAAGGAATTCATAATTTTTGTAATCGAAATACCTAGACCTAAGTTCAATTGCAAAAAGATAACTATCTTCCCAGTCGCACACACGGAATAGCGACCGGTTACCCCAGAGCATCTTAACAGAATACGGCAACAAAGTCATCGCCGCCTCATTACCCTTCTGTAAGGAGGCACCAGCGAATAGCTGCGCACAAAACCAGGTTGACCAGGTTGCTCACATCAACGGGAAAAATTACACCACCTCCAAAAATGCGCCGAAGAGGATCCCGGGCGTGGCGACTTCTTCGAAGATTAACGTCACCAGCCACCAAGCTCTGTTAAGCCTGCCGTACCTTCAGAAGTTAATAGAGGAAAATCTGCAACACCTGACCAAAGTCCAGTCACACCTTACGATCGGTTCCATACTGGCTACCGTCGTGTGCGCTGCTCTAGTCGGCGTTTCTTGGTAGTTGCGGATTAGGCAGCAGAAGGGAAACACCATCGCGGTTCAGCAGATGCTGAAGAGCACGGGCTTGACCGAGGACGGTCAAGTTTTGAAGGAGGGAGTAGTTAACAAGGGTTAACGAAATAAGTCACTCGATGGAGCGAGCTCTGCATTATCGTAAAATAAGCAGTTTCGTCTTCCGAGAGATGCCGATCGCACTTTTGCGGGGTAGCGACGGGCGTCGTTGCCGACAGCGGGGAGCTTATCTTTAGGAAGTTTAAGTTTAGTCTTTAGTGGTTCGTCGAAAGGCAGAGACGTCTAATGTTCTGTCCTGACGACATTAATTGCTCAATATTCACTTACATTAAATAAATGATTAATATAATAACGCCACAACATATTAAATCATTACTTGCATGCGTGTGTGTGTCCGTGTGCATGCTTACGCGCAAGCCACCCGCAATTGGTTTTTGAATGCGAATCATATGCGTGCATTAATAATTATTATATGTTCTGGCTGCAGATGACCGCTTGCAAGTAATAAGTAATTAAATATAAGTCCAAAAATATTTTTGTTTTATTTTTGTTGAAGTATTTATTATTTTGTTTATTGATGTAATTTATTAAAATAAAAGATATCTGATGGATTTTTTAAATTCATAACACTATCGCTGAATTTTCAAACAGCAACAAATTGTTGTGAAGTTTTGTACAAGTCAGCTCTCGCAATTAAATGTATTCTTTGCTATTAAGAAACCGTCTTAGTATCTTCCTGATACTGTTTCAGCAACATTTGTTAATGAACTGGGTTGTCAGTCTTTTAAACCTTGTACTTCATTCGAATCACTGTCTAATATATCATTCAAGGTTATGTAATCTTCTAATGATTCAATAGTTTCCAGAGTATTATTTTCATCTGATATCATTTCTAATTATATTGTTTCATCCATTTGTTTCATCCAATTTGTACCTGATAAATACGGATGCGAAACAATTTTCATTAATATAAGTCGAGCAGTTAAATATTGCATTTCTTGAACGGATGAATTTGTATTTGTACCAAGCTTTGATCTAAACGCAGCAAAATAGTTTTCAATAGTATCTTGACTATAAGGTACTTATTGTATACAGTGTATAAGATCTTCTTCGCAAAGGTCTATCATATTTTTTATAATAACTATTATGGCAAAATAAATGCCATTAAATTATCAAACAAATTTTTCAGTTGGTAACACGTTCTTCGAATTGCTTTTATAAGTTGTAGTTTTAGCTTATTGTTTTTAGAAAATATATTTCGGTTGCACATCGGCAACCGTCTTTGGGCAATGGACAATGAGAAATTCTTTAAAACTGACTATATTTAACATACCTGCACCTTGTCGCGTGCCGTCAACAAAATATGTCTTGCTAGTAATATTTTGTTAGTTTTGTATCTGCGTTTGCGTTGTTCGTTTGTAAAACGTTAGATTGCTGCAGTTACATTGCTGCCAGCTCGCCACCCTCTGAGAAATTTTATCGTTTGCTTGTTTTTGTGTCGTCCGTTCACTGCTACCAGCTAATTAGTGAGAAATTTAAAATTTCTATTATTCCCATTGTTCTCTCAGTTCCAATGGCTGACTGCTACAAAAAAGGTTGCCCTTTCAAGGCTGATTCTTCCGAGCCTATGCTTTTTTGTTGGCTCTGTCGGAACATCATTCATTTCACATGTGCCAAAATCAATAACCGTGTAAGCGATTATTTTACAAATAATCATGGTTTGAAATTTACATGCGAGTTGTGTCGATCTGCTGAAGCCGAGTTGCGTTCGTTCTTACGGAACGCAAAGGAAGGTTTTAATGCTCTCCATGTTGACGTTAAGCAATTAAATAAGTCATTCTCGATGATCGCAGCAAATGTCACATCTTTTAATATGGAGTATTTTAAGCAGAAGAAAGTATATGATCTGGGTAGATCCGGTCTAGATAAAGACTCTATCGACCTTGCCGTTATAGAGCCGAAAACCCCTTTCCCTTTGCCAACTTCTAGATATTCTATCTTTCGTACTCCTAGTCCGCTTGATAGTTACAGTCCAAAGCCCGTACAACGGTTGGCAAATGCGGAAGCTTTAACGAGGATGGGCCCTCAGGCCATTCTGGAGAGGGTGGATGACACGAAAATTGAAGGTTTCTCGTCTGGGCAAATGTCGGAAAATGTCCCCTGTCGAACTTTATAGTGTGGTGCCCTCAGTATCGTTGACTTCATCCGACAGCAGCATACACACTGCTGTGGCTACTCTGCCTAGACCTCTCATCGGTATTCCAAAGGCGAAGATGGTCCTTATTCCTAGACTAGCGTTAGATTCCACATCTGCAGATGTTTTAAGCTAGAACTAGAAATCGGCTACCGATTAAACTTCCTGCTGCCACAGAGTCCGTACCCACTAATATAGCTCCAAAAAGCTAACCATCTTTTTTTCTTGCCTAAACTTTACACTGATAGCGTATCTTTTTATTCATATTTTAATTTTTCCAGAAACTTGGCTAAAGCCCAATATCTTAGACTCTGCAATATTTCGTATTAATTATACTACCTATATATTTGATCGTCCTTCCCGCCAGAGTGTTGAACCCATTCTTCTGTCGAAACCCATTCTGCTTAATTCTCCTAAAGTAATTGAATTTATAAGTACTAAAGTGTCTCTTTAATTTTTTTCTGTCACTGCGTCTTACATTCGCCTACGTTGTGATATATTTGTTTTCTTTTATCATCTTAATGCTATTCAAGCGATCCCGTCAATGCTTTCTGATACCGATCAGTTGTTGGTTTTTGGTGATTTCAATATCTGTGATGTCACGTGGTCCTCTGTGATAGACTCAGCCTGTTTGATACCTTCAAAGTAACATGAATTTGTTGACGGCCTACTTGAATTGTCCTTATCTCAAGTTAATTTTGTAAGAAACTCATTGAATCGCCAACTTGATTTGATATTTCCTTCTGATCCTCCCATTTCAGTGGTCTTTAGAGTAAGTCCGCTGTTGCTTCCTGAAGACCCGTTTCACCCATCGTTAAACGTTACTATTGATATTATTACTCCTGCTGTAACTGCATCATTCAACTTGTCAGCTAGAACATATTCATTTAGAAAGGCTGATTTCGCTAGTCTTAATAATGCCATCCTTCGATCAGACTGGTTATACTTTTAAAATTGTAGAGATATGGACAGTGCGGTTGACTTCTTTTACAAAATTCTTCATTCCATTTTTAAGGATTTGGTTCCGTTAAATAATCCTGTTAGGGTTCATAAGCCTCCTTGGTTTACTCCACAGTTGTCTAATTTAAAAAATATCAAGTATAGACTCTTTCAGAAGTTCAAAGTATCGGGAAGGTCCTGTGACTATTCGCTATATTGCTGCGAGGCCTATAAAGCATATTTGCATCGGTGCAGGGTTCAATTTTCTCAGGATCCAAAACAATTTTGTAATTTTGCCAATTCAAAACGTGAAAACATCTGTCCTATCTTCTTAATTGTTTTATATAAATACTAAAAGAAATACAGATCAAGGCATTGCCAACTTGTTTGCAGAGCTCTTTCAAACAACTTATTTCTCTCTTAAGTATCGGTCTGAACTGATATACCCTTATAGCTTACACAAGTCTAATAACGTCCCACCTCCCCTCGTCACTAAAAGCTTATTGCTTAATGAACTTAAGTATATTAAGCCTAACTTTTTTCCTGGTCCTGATGCTGCGCCGATTTTGAAGCTTTTTGATCTATCCTTTAATTCTTTGTCTTTCCCTTCTCTCTAGAAGGAGTCGTTAATTATTCCTCTCCATAAAAAGGGAAATAAGTCGGATGCCCAAAACTACAGAGGTATATCAAAGCTGTCTGCTATTCCTAAGCTTTTTGAAAAAAATATTAACTTCACAGTTACAACACTCTTGTGGTTCTAAAATTTCATCTGCTCAGCATGGGTTTATGAAACGTAGGTCTACCACCACTAATTTACTAGAATTTAGTTCTTTTGTAATACAAGGATTTAAGAATAAAATGCAAACTGAACTCATTTACATTGACTTTAGCAAAACGCTTGACTCGGTAAATCACTATTTGCCCCTTACAGTTACATCAGGGGTACCTCAGGGTAGCCAACTCGGCCCCCTGCTCTTCACCTTATTTATAAACGATTTGCCTCAGGCTCTCTCCCACTCTCGTGTATTTATGTTCGCCGACGATATTAAACTTTGCTTGTCCTTCAACGACTCTTCTTCCCACTTTAGGCTGCAAGATGACCTTGATTCTTTCCAATTGTGGTGTCAGGTCAACTTATTAAATCTCAACTGTTCCAAATGCAAAGTTATGTCGTTTTGTCGTAGCATACCGCTTCAGACATCGCACCTTTTTAACGATGTGCGTATGCCCCTTGATTGTATCGCCTCAGTTGTTGACGGGTGTTCTTTTAGACTGTAAATTAAAATTCGACTTACACATTTCAATTACCGTCAACAAGGCTGTGGGTGTTCTGGGTTTTATCAAGCGATGGTCGAATGAGTTTGATGGTCCTTATATAGCCAAACTCCTGTATACTTCTCTCTTCTGAGCTATTTTAGAGTACGCATCGTGTGTATGGTGTCCACAATACAGGAACCACCATGACCGCATTGAATCTGTTCGAAAGAAATTTTTACTGTTTACTCTCCGTGGGTTGAATTGGGACACCAATAACCTCCTCCCCTAAACCTTCCGTCTATTGAAAATAGTAGAATTATGCTTAATGTTATCTTCATACATAAACTTATTAATGGTGATATTGACTCGCCGTCTTTAATTAGCCAAATCAGCGTTTGTGTTCCTCGTAGAACTACTAGAAATTATGTTCCTATCTATGTTCAGCAGTAATTTAATCTATCTCCTGGGTGAACCTTTTCGTGTCCTTTTTTGTAACTATAATAATCTATTTGACATTATCTCTCCTAAGCTCAAACAAAACATCTATCTAAACTAACGCATCTAGATAGTAGATAATGTAAATGGTTTATGGTTTGTTGTTTTTTACTTTCATAGAAAGTGAGCGAGCGAGTCCGGGTTTTTTTCTGTCTTCGCGGTTCCTCGTTGTGCGGTTGCGCCCCTCGACCGGTTGGGCGGGAGGTGGGAGCTTCTATCTATCTTCAGGACTGTAATTTAAACTATCTCCTGCATGAACCTTTCGTGCCCTGTGTTCCAACTACAATAATCTTTTTAACTTTATCTCTATTAATAACTCCCTTAACTCAAATAAATTACCATTTAGCAAGTAGATAATGTAAATCATTTATGGCTCGATATATATACAAACAAAATCTTAAAATGGATACAAATCAAATTTGGCTCGATTTTAGGGAAAACAAACATTTTGTGTTCTTTAAAAAAAAATGGTTTTATTGGGGCTATATAATATAGCTGCCCGATCTGAATAAAACTTGCTCAACAGACGTAAGGCATCCTAAAGTGAATACAAACTGCAATAATCTCTTTAACTTTATCTTTATTAATAAATCTCTTAACTCAAATAAAACATCTATACTAACGCATCTACCTGCAGATAATGGAAATCGTTTATGGTTTGTAGGTTTTTCCTTTCATTGAAAGTGAGCGAGTGAGTCCGTCTTCCCGATTGGGCGGTAGTGGGAGCTTGTAGCCGTGCTTCGCGCGTAACAAGCCCCGCAGTGTGGTATCGTGTCCACTTGAAAGTGTGGCTCATTGTACGTCAACGTCTCAAATTAATAAGGTTTTTTTTTTTTTTGTTAAAATTTTGTATATTTTTTTTTAAACAGGTTTTTTGCTACCTGTTTAAATCAAAAATGCAAATTTTAAAAAAATATAATAATGAAAAATTCAAAAGAAGAAAACTCCCAAATTACTGCCGAAGAGCCTTCAAATGTGTGAAATGAGGTCAAGGTCATCCATCAAACACCTGTACAAAGGCAGCACAAGTCTCGCCGAAGTGCCAAAGGCGTGCCTTTAGCTACACTGCTAATTACAAAGTGTGAATTGTTTACAAGGAGCTCTTCAAAAAGAATGCCCATGCAGCTCGTTTCAGTAGAGGTAGAGCAGCCTGTTATGACTTTGATGTAAATGAGAACGTTCCACTCAACACCAACAACAGCAGCCAACTCAGCCTGCCAAGTACATCTGGAGGTGCTCCGGCTACCAGTAATGCATTGACTCAAACTCAGCAATATCAAACTCATCAGCAGCATCTTACACAGAATTGAAAAAAGGCAGCAGCCACCTCAGCAACAGGGTACATACAGTAGTTCCGGGTGTGGGCAGTGTTTAAGTGGGATGAATACCACGTCGATCCCGGGGCGTAAGCCCGAATGTCTTTAGGATCGCTCCCTCTCTTACCTGCAGCTGGACCGAGCTGGACGACCACTGCTCTCTGCCAGCTTACAACAGTCATACCAAGCGGGTTGAACAGGAAGCAACCGCATGAGAGGTCCATCCTAGTGGCACCAGACCTCTCAAAGGCCTTCGATAGGTCTGCCACTCAATCCTGCTTACCAACATGCATTATTCTACTCTGCCGAACTCCTTAAAGTAATGGATCGTCAACTACTTGGCTGGCCAACATGCCTACGTAGGGCAAGCAGGGCGTCTGAACGAGGCTGAAAGAGCACCTAAACCATTGAAACCATATCTGCCACTCTATGTCACTCTTCTGACAACGTGGACGAAGGAAGTGACCCGATTACTCGATATTCACATTAGTGGCCAAAGTATTCCTACCAACAAAAAGCTCAAAGCTTTGTCCTTAGAGCACCCGGGAAAAAGATAAGAAGACGATAATAACAACGTATAAGGCGATTGGTCGTCCCCTTATCGACTACGCCTCCGCAGTGTACGCTCCGACTATCAGCGAAACACAGTGGGGGCACCTGCAACGGTCCACGGTCACAGAACACAGCAACGGGATGACATACCATGATACTCGTGGACCATCTAAATCAAGAGGTGGAGATGCTCCCTGTGCGTGAGCACTGTGGGATGCTGACCAAGCAATTCTTCTCTCGTGCCAGCTGCGCCTCCAACCCAACCATCAATCCAGCAGCCCACCCATGTCGTCTATGGCCAAACCGGACAAATATGATCACAGAAGGGAGACGGGATCTATCAGCTTGATGCATCGCGCCACCCCTGAAAATATCAGATCTAGCTTAGGATTGGTTGACACCGAGTCCGTGGCAGAGACTACCGCAGAGCTGGTGTCAATGCTGTGCTCGGAGGCAGACCACCACCCATCAATAAGGTGGAAGCGACCTAAAAAATCGAATAGCGTAATAGTCAAAGTATGGTACAACAGAATACCCAACAAACTGAAGAAAGTTCTGTGCCAGAAGAAACACGCCCGTTTTAAGGAGATTCTGAAGAACGTTGAAGCAAATGGCGCTGGGCATCAATGTTTATGGAGACTGACAAAGACAGCAAAAAGGCAACCAATTAAAATACTGCCTTTTAGAGATGAATATGGCGGGTGGGCCAATTCGCATTTGGACAGGGAAGAAGAATTTGCTCAAGTGGAGAAGGTGCAGTCCCTCATCAAAAAGCTCAACTCGAACAAGACTCCTAGCCTTGATAGTATTGATAATGCAAGGAATGCGGTGATACTGCTGTCATTTTGAATGCCATTAAACCTTGCAAGGACCCAAAGACCCTACAGACCCATAAGTCTTCTCCATCCCTTGAGGAGAAGAAGGCTGAAGAGGCGTCACATTTAATAGACCTTCATTAAACTTTCCTTGAAACTCATTTTCACCCATAAAGGGAATCGAAACACATATTTACAGTTTGGTACACAAACAAATAATATGATGCAAATAAAAAAACAGTCTTCAAAAAAAAAAAAACAAAAACGAAAATGTACTACACGATAGTAAATTGCTCTTGCGATATGGCACCATCTAGCGGTGAGGCCAAGTACTTACCGGACAGCCATTGTACTACCGCAACATTAGATACTTCCTTACCACATTACAAAAGATATATTCTTATATAACATTCACATTGTAAATATATATATCTGGATCTGGATCGAATCTGGCCGGCTGGCGTAGGGCTACAGTGGATACAACGGTGGATGAAAAAGAGCTATTCTCTTAAGAGTTCATTTCGAAACAATCGGTTATACGGGAGCTATATGATATTGTTGAATAATCTATACTAGATCTGGTCAATGAACGTAGGGCCTCCCCAAATGGATACAAACCGAATTTGAATTGATTTTATAAGTTATGCTAATAATTGTTGATTCCGGAACAATAGATTATATATGTTAATACATAAATTCCATAGCAGCTAAGTAACACTACATGAACAATGCTGACACGCCAAAATGTGGGTGCAGTGCTCTGCACTAGCAACAATCAGCAGCGATCGTATGACACTTCTTTGCTGGAGTGCTTCGGCGCTTAGAATGCTGAGTCGGCATGCCGACTGTGGTTCGTGGGCGCGATGCATTGTCTTTACCGAGTAGAATTATGTTTTGCCTTTGTCTTTAGCTTTAGTTTGAATTTGAATAAAGCAGACGTAAGTCGCTTGAAATTGCACTCCGGCACACTGCCGTTATCTCTCTCTTATCTCTTATCGAATCGTATTACTGTACCACAAGGGCAGTAATCAACAAAGGGGTCGAAGTCAAGTCTCCCATCATAATCATCATAACCATAACACACCATCAGGAGCCACGTGGGGACACCGCGGCCACTGGATTACAGAACTAAATAATTGGCGCCCAACGTCTTAATACCCACCAAAATTCATAGGCAATAATACAAAAACATGTAAGTTTGTCAAGTGAACCCAAATAACAAATAATAAATTAAAGAAAAAAAACAAAAATTGAAGTTGTGAAAAAATACATATTTTGCCAAGAAAAAACAATTGCATACTTTTGCCCAAAATTGAAATAAAAACAATTGCATACTTTTGCCCAAAATTAAAGTAAAAAACAATTGCATACTTTTGCCCAGAATTAAAATAAAAAACAATTGCATACTTTTGCCCAAAATTAAAACAAAAAATAATTGCTATAATTAATACTTTCAGTAAAAATAAAAACCATTGCATACCCTCACTAAAAATAAAACTATCGCATACCTTTAATGCATGTTTTTATTATAAATAAACAATTGCTACTTTTACTAAGACAATTATATGCCCAATGCGAAAAAGTTTCATACAAGTGTCGAGGTTAACAAATGAGCTGGAACACCCATAGGGAAGTTAAAGCCGAGTACAACAGTGACGATAGTGTAGGCGAAGAACAAGTTGGTTGGTGTCCAGAAGATCAGGTAGGCAACACAATGGACGCTGCACAAATTCAAGCTCTCATTGACAATGCCGTTGGATCGGCACTGTCACAACAACAGTCCCAAATAAATTCACTAACTCAAGAAATACAAAGGTTGCAAGTGAAAACGCCAGCGGTCGTCTCTAACCAAAAAATAACTGTTGTTCCTGGGGTAAAATGTGACATAAAACTCGACATAATAAAATCCGTACCAGACTTCTCTGGTGCACAAGACCAATATGTTGCTTGGAGACAAGCAGCAATTGATGCGTATGAACTTTTCAAGCCCTTCGACGGCAGTAGCGAACACTACCAAGCAGTAGCCATTCTTAGAAACAAGGTCACAGGGCCTGCTGGAGCCTTACTTATCTCCTACAACACGGTGCTAAATTTCGACGCCATCCTGGCTAGATTAGATTGCACCTATGCCGACCGAACATCCTTGCGCCTACTGAGGCAAAACTTAGACATGGTCAGACAAGGTGAAATGACACTTATGCAGTACTATGATGAGGTCGAAAAGAGACTAACTCTGGTAACTAATAAGATTGTTATGTCACACGAACAAGAAGGCGCTGATTTGCTTAACGCTGAAGTTAGAGCCGATGCCTTACATACCTTCATATCAGGCTTGAGGAAACAACTCAGAGCTGTCGTATTCCCAGCGCAACCCAAAGACCTGCCCTCTGCGCTAGCTCTCGCCGTAGAAACAGAAGCCAGCATAGAGAGGAGCATGTTTGCAAACTCCTATGCTAAAGTTGTTGAGGAACGATCCCAAACAGCTGAAAACAGCAAATACAGATCATATGGTAAACCGAATAAAAACTACAAGGAAGACCACGGTCAAGATCGAAATCCTCATTACAAACACAAGAAAAATGCTCCAAAGGAGCAACCCAATAAAGAAAGCCAAGAGCAAGCTCCACAACCGATGGAGATAGATTCTTCTTCCAAATTCAGGCAGCGTACTGAATATAATCAGAACCAACCAAACGAGTCAATCGCTCCTAAGAGGAGGAACTCCTCCGAGCGACGAACAGGGCCGAGACGGCAACGTCTTAACAACATTGTTCAAGCGGATTCCGAAGAACAAAGAGTAGCATACGAAAAAGCCGCAAAGACTGCTGTCGAAGAAATTGACAGCGAGGAAGACTGCGATCAAGCCGACTCTGTCCATTTTTTAGGGAACACTCCCGGTTACCATTCATTGAACGACGGTTGGCTGGGAGAACATTAAAAATGCTAATCGATACTGGCGCGGCAAAAAACTATGTTAAGCCCATAAAGGAGCTGAAAACCATATTTCCGGTCGCCAAACCCTTCTCAGTGAATTCAATCCACGGGTCCACTGAAATAAAGGAGAAATGCCTGATAAACATTTTTAATCACACTTCCCCTTTTTTTCTATTAGACACACTTAGTTCGTTCGATGCCATTATTGGATTCGACTTGTTAACACAAGCCGGGGTACAGTTCAACCTTACAAAAAGTCTACTAGAGTATCAGGGCATTTCTGAAAAAATTCAATACCAGAGATGCACCGATGTAAATTTCACCGATGTAAACGACATCGTAGTTCCTATCTCCGTCAAAAAGGAGTTCAGGAACATGATACTTAAGCGGAAAAAGGCCTTTTCAACAACAGAAGAAGCACTCCCTTTTAACACCTCTGTCACCGCCACAATCCGCACGGTTGACAAGGAGCCAATATATGCCAGAAGTTACCCAAGTCTAATGGGCGTTTCTGACTTCATAAACAATGAAGTCAAGCAACTACTAAAAGACGGCATCATCAGACCATCAAGGTCACCCTACAACAGCCCAACGTGGGTTGTTGACAAAAAAGGCACAGACGCCTATGGCAACACAAACAAAAGATTAGTCATCGACTTCAGGAAACTGAACGAGAAGACTATACCTGATCGTTACCCAATGCCCAGCATTCCCATGATTCTAGCGAACCTGGGAAACGCTAAATACTTCACTACCCTCGATCTAAAGTCAGGGTATCACCAAATATACCTTGCGGAACATGACCGCGAAAAAACCTCATTCTCTGTTTGCGGTGGCTAATATGAATTCTGCCGACTGCCATTTGGTCTTAAGAATGCTGGCAGCATCTTCCAAAGGGCAATCGATGACGTTCTAAGGGAACATATTGGGAAAATTTGTTACGTCTACGTAGACGATGTCATAGTTTTCTCAAAAAACGAAGTAGACCATGTCAGGCACATTGACACGGTACTTAAGTGCCTGATTGAAGCCAATATGAGGGTAAGCCCAGAGAAAACTAACTTTTTTAAAGAAAGCGTAGAGTATCTTGGTTTCATCGTAAGCAAAGACGGCACCAGATCCGACCCAAAGAAGGTCAAGGCCATTCAAGAGTACCCCGAACCCAAAAGCGTCTACAGTGTCAGATCTTTCCTGGGTCTGGCAAGCTATTACAGAGTCTTCATAAAAGACTTTGCATCCATAGCTCGTCCAATAAGCGACATTCTAAAAGGAGAAAATGGTTCAGTGAGTAAGCATAGGTCAAAGAAAATAGCAGTCGAGTTCAATGAAACCCAGCGCAACGCGTTTCAACGCCTGCGCAACATCTTGGCGTCAGAAGACGTAATTTTGATGTACCCAGACTTTAAAAAAGCTTTTGACCTAACCACTGATGCCTCAGCAAACGGAATTGGTGCAGTCCTATCCCAAGAAGGCAGACCAATTACCATGATTTCTCGTACCCTAAAAGGTGCAGAACTGAACTATGCAACCAACGAAAGGGAGTTGCTAGCTATCGTGTGGGCTTTGGGTAAATTGCAAAACTACCTATATGGCTCCAGAGAAATTAACATTTTCACTGACCACCAGCCTCTCACTTTCGCAGTAGCAGACAAAAATACCAATGCAAAAATAAAAAGGTGGAAAGCTTACATCGACCAATACAACGCCAAAGTTTGCTATAAGCCTGGCAAAGAAAATTTTGTAGCATATGCATTGTCCAGACAAAATCTCAATGCCCTACAAGATGAACCTCAATCACCGTTCACAGCGAACTTTCACTGACCTACACGGTCGAGACCACAGACAAACCGTTAAATTGCTTCAGAAACCTGATCGTTCTGGAAGAAGCACGTTTCCCATTGAAACGCGTCATGGTTTTGTTCCGCAACAAAACTCGCCATCTGATCAACTTTACCGCTAAGAGCAGCATTTTAGAAATTCTCAAAGAAGTTGTAAATACGGAGGTCGTGAACGCTATCCACTGTAACCTCCCCACATTAGCAAGTTTCCAACACGAATTAATTGCTCATTTTCCTTCTACAAAATTTCGGTTTTGTAAAAATCTCGTAGAAGACATAACGGATAAAAGCGATCAGTTGGAAATAATAAATAGCGAGCACAACAGGGCGCACAGAGCAGCCCAAGAAAATGTCAAGCAAATCTTGCGCGACTACTACTTTCCGAACATGAGCAGTTTAGCCAAAGAAGTAGTCTCAAATTGCAAAGTTTGCACGCAAGCAAAATATGACAGACATCCCAAGAAACAACAGCTTGGCGAAACGCCGATTCCTGAATACACGGGCGAAATGTTGCACATATACATATTCTCAACCGACAAAAAACAATTTTTGACTTGCGTCGACAAGTTTTCCAAATTCGCCTTGGTACAACCAATAATATCAAGAACAATTGTCGACATTAAAGTTCCCCTGTTGCAAATTGTGAATATGTTTCCTAACATTAAAACAATATATTGCGATAATGAACCTTCATTCAACTCAGAGACCATAACATCCATGTTGAAAAACCAATACAACATCGATATTGTAAACGCTCCTCCTTTGCACAGTTCATCAAATGGCCAAGTGGAACGATTCCACAGTACGTTAGTTGAGATCGCTAGGTGCCTAAAGATTGACAAAAAAATCGAGGACACAGTTGAATTAATACTGAGAGCAACAGTAGAATACAATAAATCGCTACATTCGGTCACTTGCGAAAAACCGGTTGAAATTCTTCATGAGGGACCCGAAAAGCGCAGTTCAGGTATTACTTCCAAACTGGCAAAAGCCCAACGAAACACCATAGAAAGGTGTAACGCAAACAGGCAAAACCGCGTATTTGAGGTAGGAGAGGAAGTATTCCTCAAAAACAACAAGAGGTTAGGAAACAAGCTAACCCCTCTCTGCACCAGACAGGAAATACAAGCAGACCTAGGAACGTCTGTCTTAATTAAGGGGAGGGTGGTCCACAAGGACAACCTAAAATAGTTTTACCTTATATTTAGTTAGGAAATAAGTTCTCCAAGACAAAGCACCATAATTTCACCACTCAATCCAAATTACAGGTTCACCTTCATAGCGCTTATCATCCTTGCAATAGCAAATGGTCGGATCACCGATTTCTCGCATGCCAACTACATCCCAGTAATAGACGGTGAAGTATTGGTGTTCGAACACCGTGACTACTTAAGGCACACTAGTAACCTTTCTGAATTCGTCAACATAATAGAAGAGACAGAAAAATTGTCCGATTTATTCCCACAATCACATATGCGCGAACTGCTTGATGTTGATTCCGTCCATTTAAGAACACTGCTGTCCGTCCTTAAGATACACCATAGAATGGCGAGGAGTTTAGACTTCCTAGGCACAGCCCTAAAGGTAGTGGCAGGTACCCCAGATGCCTCTGATTTCTTAAAAATCGGGGTAACAGAAGCACTGTTAATCGTATCAAATTCCAGACAAATAGCCATAAATTCTGAGACACAGAAGCAGATAAACAAACTAACTGATACCACAAACCAAAAAATGAAAGCTCAACAAAATAAATTAACCGACACTCCACACTTGTATGAGACGCTCTTGGCTAGAAACAGAATGCTAACCATCGAAATTCAAAATTTAATCCTCACAATAACCTTGGCAAAATCTGGTATAGTAAATCCTACAATATTAAATCACGCAGATTTGAATTCACTTGTCAAGCAGGACACCCCAATAGTTAGTTTAATAGAAGCCTCAAAGATTAGGGTCCTTCAGTCCGATGATATAATTCACATACTAATCACCTTCCCAAGGGTCGAAGCCAGATGCAAGAAAATCACCATCTATCCCGCGTCTCACAAACACATTATAATACGTCTCGACGAGAACTCACTGGCCGAATGCGAAAGGACACCTTCGCGGTCACTGAGTGCATTCAGACCACACACAACAGCTTTTGCGAACGATCACGACGCGAGTCCTGTGCGACATTACTCAACTCGGGAAACATGGCCCAATGTCATACTCAACCCAGTCACCTAAGGGAAATAATGCCCGTCGATCATGGCGTTATCATCATCAACGAGGCGACTGCCCGCATTCGCACAGACGATAGCCCAGAAGTAATCGCAAAAGGAACCCACTTAGTAACGTTTGAACGAGTAGCTATCGTCAACGGAACCGAATTTGTAAACGAGCAAAAAGAATGAATAAAATTCCTGGCATCGTAAGGTCTCCACTTCTAAGGGTCATCGGTCATGACTCGACGCTGAGTATCCCATTATTACACCGAATGAGCAACGAAAACTTACGCTCCATCCAAGAGGTGAAGGAAGACATCGATAATGCTGGATCGCCCAAATTATGGTTCGCTGTTGGAGCAATACTAAATGTGGGCCTCATTGCCTCACTCATCCTTTTCCAGGCAATAAGGAAGAGACGAGCATCAATAAAAATTCAAAGTGTGATCGACAACCTTAACATGACCGAGGACGGTCATAAACTCGAGGGGGGGGCAGTTAACACATAAATTCCATAGCAGCTAAGTAACACTACATGAACAATGCTGACACGCCAAAATGTGGGTGCAGTGCTCTGCACTAGCAACAATCAGCAGCGATCGTATGACACTTCTTTGCTGGAGTGCTTCGGCGCTTAGAATGCTGAGTCGGCATGCCGACTGTGGTTCGTGGGCGCGATGCATTGTCTTTACCGAGTAGAATTATGTTTTGCCTTTGTCTTTAGCTTTAGTTTGAATTTGAATAAAGCAGACGTAAGTCGCTTGAAATTGCACTCCGGCACACTGCCGTTATCTCTCTCTTATCTCTTATCGAATCGTATTACTGTACCACAAGGGCAGTAATCAACAAAGGGGTCGAAGTCAAGTCTCCCACCATAATCATCATAACCATAACACACCATCAGGAGCCACGTGGGGACACCGCGGCCACTGGATTACAGAACTAAATAATTTATATGCGCTTTATGTAGTTGTCTGATGTGGATAAAAATGGATCTTAACCAGCGTGCAGCCAAAAGAAGCATCTTTTGGCTTTTAAGGCTTCTGAGATCTTTGTGTTGAAACAGAAATTGAGAAATTCAAAAAAGGACGTTGCTTATCCTCGTGTGTGAGTATTCACACATATGGGATTATTTTAAATTGTAGGGCATAAAATAAATAAAAAGAACAAGAAAAGAAAGCCAGCCATTCACATTGTAAATATATATATTTTGGTCTGGATTGCCAAATCTGATCGGAGGGCTTGGAGCTACATTCGATACAAAACTTCGATTTAAGAGAATTCTTGACATACAGCAATCTGTTGTGACAGCGCAATACTAACGGAATGTCTCTCAGTTTTAACCTCATATCGTTGAATACGTTTGCCATATGTAAATTATTGTTAGAATAGTTCCTCACCGGCACTAAGCGAGATTTCATGAAACGACTTTTATTCGGGCGATGTCATTAAGTTCAATTACAATCTAAATCTTACAGGGAATGAATACTTAATATCTAAGCCATGATTGCCGGCAGCGTCGACGCTGCTGTCGCTGGCGCATGGTAGCAGCTCCAAGAAAACTGCAACGCTAGCGCCTCGTGCAGGGTGTTGGATTACACAGCGGATGCTTGTGCAACTATGTTGTCCGGCGCTAACTCAGCTCTGCAGACCGACGACGACGCTGAACCCGAGACCCAGACCACAAGTGCTTACGCTGGTCGTTGATAGCGCTGGGTCAGCTTTCTTCATGCCGGCATGGGTCTTTGTGCAACTATGTTGCCAGGCGCTAACTCAGCTCCGCCGACGACGTTGAATCCGAGACCCGAACCCCAAGTGGGCTCACTGGTCATTTATAGCGCTGAGTCAGCTTTCTTCTTGCCGACATCTCGAGCACATTCTTCTCGTTCCGCGGGTACAGGGTGTCCACGGTTAAGTACTCCCCCCTCCAAAGACTGACCGTCCCTGGTCACGCCGAGAATCTTCTTGGCGTACTGGCAGATGGCAACGGATCCACAAATTGTGGCGCAGGCCAAGATTCCCAATCCGAATGTTAGCACGGATTTGGTTCCGTACGTGCCGTCGCTTCTCAACTTGCGGATGTGGCTGAGGTTTTCTTCACTCAAACGATGAAGATATGGGAGGCTTAGCGTATTGACGTGCCCCGTGATCTTCAACAGGGGTGAGGCTGCAATTCCTGGGGACCGTTCCTGTACGCTGTTCTGGTTCACGTATCTGGTTCCGTTAACTATCGCGTAGTTGTCGAACGTGACTAGCTGGGTTCCGATTGAGATGGTTTCTGGATTGTCGTCGAACACTATGGTAGCAGGCCGGTCATTAATGATGATGATGCCATCGTCGACCAAAGTAACCGGATCCAAGTGGCTGAGCTGCGTTGCACAGTGCGCCAAACCTCCAGAGTACAAGCCCTGAGCGCAGGTTTCGTTCGGCGCTTGTTCACAGAATGTAGTTGTGGTAGTTGGCTTGCAATTTGTGACTCCCAAGACATGTCTTCCGCACTCCGCTACTACGTTGTCCAATAGCTGCAGGATGGTATTGTTGTGTGACCGGGAAAATAGTAACTTTCCGGCAAAGCTTGCTTATTCTAGGATATCTAATGACAATTTTTACTCTATCGGAAGATTGAAATATCTTAATGCTAGATACATCTAATAGGTCGGTTATTGTAGTCCCTGTGAGTTCATTCATAAGAACGGACTTAAGATCAGCATGGTCTAATATGTTTGGATACCCGATTTTGCAAGTGTGATTGTCAACTTAAGGTTACTAATTTCGCTAATGAGGATTCTATTTCTAGTCAATAATGTTTCGTATAAGTGAGCGGTATCTGCCTGCTCATTTCTTGCAATTTTGAGTACTCTGTTCACCGTGTCGGTAAGCAAGTTTATTTGTACCTGAGTTTTGGAATTTATTTCTATCTGCCTGTTGTTGGAACTGACCAGCTGTGCTTCCGTTATTCTAATGTTCTCAAAGTCTTGTGCGTCCAGGGTGCCCGCAACTACTCTAATCGCCGTTCCGAGAAAGTCAAGGCTTCTTGCGTTGCGGTGGTGCACTTCAAGAGCGGACAAAAGGTCTTGTACGTGTCCGGTATCTACTTCCAACAGTTTCCGCATATGGGACAGTGGAAACATATCTGATAATTTCCTGGTCTCGTCGATCATTCGTCCGAAAGGTTGGTAGTATGCCTTAAAAAGTCACTGTCGTTCCAAACCAGTACGTTCCCGTCCGTGATAGGTATGTAGTTCGTGTGTGAGTAGTAAGTCATTCGTGCCGTCACCGTCACCAGTAATGTCAGTATCGTCCCGTAAAACCTAGGGTATGGAATAATTCTTAGGTAAGTTCTGTAAGAAAATGTTCTTAACACTACAAACTATAACTACAAATTCAACGGAGGTTGTCCCTATGGACCACTCTCCCCTTAATGAGGACCGTTGTCCCCAAGTCTGCCTCTACCTTTTCCTCATTACAAAGCTGAGTAAGTTTATTCCCTAATCTCCGGTTTGTTTTAACAAGCACCTTTTCGCCTACTTCAAATACCCTATTCTGCCTGTTCTGGTTAAGCCTGGAATTTTGCATTAATTGCTTTCTCTAGTCTTTCCCTGACTTTCTGCTGGGTTCCTTGCGAAACGTCGTACAAGGTATCTATGGGCTTCCTCTGGGTAACTGAATGTATTGATCTGTCGTATTCGATGGTAGCCTGCAGTATTAGTTCGACTGTATTGTTTATCCCCTTTTGTAACTTGAGGCATCTGGGTATTTCCGTGAGGGTACTATGGATGCGTTCGACCTGACCGTTTGATGTACTGTGCAAGGGGGGAGCATTGGCTACTCCGATCCCATAGTTGTTAAATAGTAAGGACGTAATGGTCTCCGACTTAAGTGCCGGCTCGTTGTCGCAGTATATCTGCTTGGTTTTCGTTAAAACGTTGATGACTGTTAACAATGGTGGTATCAAATCCTCTATATTACGGGACACTATGTGCTGAACGATAGCGAACTTAGAATGCTTGGCGATGCAGGTAAGAAACAGTTTGTGGTCCGTAGAGAACACATCGATATCAAGCATTTCTCCCGCCCGTGAAGGAATCGACGTCTGCCCGAGCTCCTGTTTCCTAGGGTGTCTACCGTACTTTGCCTTCGAGCAAATCTTGCAATTCAGCACCACTTCCTTAGCTAATTTTGTCATCTTTGGGAAGTAATAATCGGTCATGACCTGTTTGGTATTTTCTTGAGCGGCTCTATGAGCTCGATTGTCTTCAGTGGCAAGAATTCTTTCCCCGCTATCGAGGACGTCTGTGACAAAGTTCTTGCAATGCCAAATTTGGTAGTAGGGAAGCTGCTCACGATTTCGTGTTGCAGATGAGCTAGAATAGGAAGCTCGCAATGGATGGCTTTTACCACGTTTGGGTTGACAACGGATTTCACCATGTCAACTAACCCGTCCCTGCTGGTAAAAT